>CAUZXS010000271.1:0-120293 GCA_963585895.1 Sepioteuthis lessoniana | reverse complement strand
CTACTTCTATCATCTCTCTTGCTAACCTACATTTTTCCTCTTCCTTTTTAAAGCCAGCTCCTTCACCATTCACCTGCTCTGCCAACTGTATCTCCATCAGAGTGACTACTACTACCACCACCACTACACAATCATGTGCTTTGCATGGCCTTTGTTCCTCTTACTTCTCCTCCTCCTCCCACCTCCTATTTTTCCATTCTCCAAAAAGCAAAGAATGAAACATTATTTTACAGATGCTGGTAAATCAATTGAATAAGCCAGTAAAGCAAGTCTGTCAGATAAATGGTAAAAATCTCTCCATTTGTCCATACAATAAAAATGAAAAGATAAAGGGAAAAGAAAAACTGTTTTGACATTTTGAAGAATTTCTGTTCTCTGACTTGTAGATTTTAGTTGATCGATGCAAATCCTGGGTAGTTTTCTTTTTTTTTAATCCACATGCCCAATATATTTATATAGTTGTAAAATTTGGAATATTATAATGTTATACATACAGAAAGTGTGATCACCTATGTATATCTATTCACACACATACATGCACACGCACACACACACATATATATATTTACATATATCTACATATGCCCACACACACTCATATAAATCACAACTGTGTTTATAGTATCTATAATAAAACTGCTTGATATTATGGATAGAGTACACACACATACATATACATACATGTATATATATATATATATATATATATATATATATATATATATATATATATATATATAGTAGGACATGTTTATCTTCAAAAAAATATCAATAATCAGATTTGGTTACTATTGTTCTACTGGTAAAGTATTGGTTTTTCAGTGTTATTTGTCTAAGTATCAGCTTTGTAATCAAACATCTAAACCTTGAGTAGAACTTTCCACTCATGTACATATTCACACTTTTGTTAACATATTCACACTTTTGTCTAATCCTTTTATTATGGCAGCATAATTATTGATTTTAAGCTTAAACCTGATCATCTAAGTTTTGAGAAAGTCTTTTGCCTCTCATCTAAAAATACTGTCAGTACATTAATATGCTAGTAAAATCACTGTAAATATGAGCAGCAGGAATTATAGGTTAAGCTGGTACCCTCAAAAGACCATCAGACCTCTGTGCTCTTTTATAAGAAAAATCAAATGACAATTTTATTAAATCTCTGA
The DNA here is from genome assembly GCA_963585895.1 of Sepioteuthis lessoniana. Lineage (NCBI taxonomy): Eukaryota > Metazoa > Mollusca > Cephalopoda > Myopsida > Loliginidae > Sepioteuthis > Sepioteuthis lessoniana. The sequence continues at coordinate 119,127 of CAUZXS010000271.1, read as the reverse complement.
AAGCCAATGAGTATTAAATATTTAAAAAAAAATTACTTGCATCAATTTGTTTTATGAACTTAAAGTAGAGAAGAAAAAATATTTCCTTAGATCTAATTCTAAAGAAGCACAGAGAAAACTAAAAGCTCTATTCCTAGGAATTTCTGTGCAGAAAATTCCGGATCTTTGTCAGATGTTATTGGCATCAGCTTTGCTACCACTGCAATCAACACCGCTGCACTAAAGTTCGGCTGCCACTGCTGCTATCAACGTTGAAAGTGGCACTTCTCTCTTGAATTTGCCTATGTCCATTAAAATCAGCCTTAAATCGGATATATTTTCTTCAAAGATAATTAACTCCTAAATTTGATTTTTTTTGTGGGGGGTGTCTTTTCTGTTTATTTTATGGAAATCTATCAAGTGAATAGTTGTAGAAAGCAGGTTACAGAGAGAACATAGAAACATATGTGTCGACATACATATTTAGATAGGGCTTTATATCCACACACACAATTATATATGTAAATACATTTACATATATGAAAACATAGGTTCATACCTTTTAACTGTGTTGTTTAAGCAAGCATTAATCTGTACATATTTATACATAGTTATTGACCAAGAAAAGCTTAGGCTGACACAAGGCCATTAATGATTGTACTCACTACAGCATGAGATTAGATTACTAAATATTAATCCACAATCAGGTTTCCTCTGTGTGTGTGTGTGTGTGTGTGTGTGTGTGTGTGTGTGTGTGTGTGTGTGTGTGTGTGTGTGTGTGTAAAAAAAAAGAATTTTAATTATATACAAGAACTGCCACAAATATAGCAGTTTTGCCTCCAATAAAGTCTTTATCAGATGATGACCCAGGGTTCAGGCATGGTTTTGGGGCCAAAGCATCATTACCAGTAACCCAGGGCACCCCAGCAGTATCTCACAATACTACCAGACTTTATTGGATGGTGTTTGATCAGTACGAATGCCATATCTGCTCATATATATATATATATATATATATATATATATATATATATCAGCCAAAAAGGGATAAAAATACAACAAAGACAAATTTTTTAAAGAACTTTCGGAAAATTTAACAAATTTGGTATAATTTTCATGCACACAACAAAATTTGACATGATACTGAACAAATTTTTAAAAATCCCGTTTTTTCTTACATCGAATTTTTTCTATTTTCACAATTGTTATTAAATTTGGTATTTGTAATTTATAGAATTTTGCAAAGGATAGAATTATTTTATGTATGTCATAGATAATAAATCTGTCTGTATATGGAACAAGTCTGTAAAATGGGAAAATTTTTAATACTTACCTTGGAATACATTATAAATTACAAGATAGGGACCTCAGATAATGGTTAAGCTAGTCTACCAAATAGCATTATGGAGGGTGTCTTCGTGGCGTAATAGTTAAAGCGATGGACTGCAGAATCATAGTAAGCGAGTTCATACTTCAGTCGCACTATTACGTTTACTTTTGGGCAAATACCCTTGGGAAAGGTATGAACCCCCTTATCCTCCCAGCTATGGGTTAAATAGTATCACTACTGTTCTTCTAGGAGAATGGCTTTGGCATTAAATAACCTACAAAGGTTGATATGCCATTAGACAAAGGACCCAAACCCAGAACCCAAATAGCATTATGAGTTTTATCCCCACTGGGTGTTTCATCTTTGTGGTTTTGTACCAGACTAGGCTAAGCTTAGTAAATACTTAATTGTCTACCTTGCAGAGACACAGTTGTTTGTGACCTACACTAGAAGTCTTATTACTCAGTTGTGAGTTCAGTCTACACTTGCAGCCTAAAGTCAATTGAGTAAATGCCTATTGTTAGACAAATATTTATATTTGTTCATCTGGGAAGCATAACAATTATTGGATGAAAATGAAATTTGCAAGCAGAGTTAAAATTCCAGTCAAGGTTGTTTATATTTTCATTACAATAATATTCTTGGAAAAAGTATAAATCCAACTCTTCTTTTCTTAGCTTTTGATAAAATAGTAGATTATGCTCTCTTTCACCTTGGAAAGGAACTAGCTTATGAGAAAAACAACCCTGAATTCAAACCCAATCCACTGATTGGATTTGAATTCAGTGTTGTTTTTCTCATAAGCTAGTTCCTTTCCAAGATGAAAGAGAGTATAATCTGCTATTTTTGCAAAGGATAGAATTATTTTATATCAGGGGAGTTTACAATACACTGACTGTACCCCCAATAGAGAAGTAAGACCCCCACTTAACAAAAAGGTTTTCCTTGTTAAAAATTGCATCAATGATGAGGCTCAAGTTTTGAAGCTCTAGGGAGTGTGGAGTATCTCTTTATTGTCATTGCTCTAAGGTCCACTCTCACCCAGAGTGCTAATACCTGTTATGGTCCCATTTATGTGTCAAATAAATTGATAGACTAGTGAAAGAAATTTTACAATGGTCAAAGAGTGTTAACGTGAATAATGTTGCTTGAATGGATTAGGCAGCATCAGAGTGAAAAGCTTCCATTCAATTGTTCCATTATAAAATCCCAAGCGAAAAATTTCCATGAGAAATCTAAATTATTAACAATGATGCAGCTTTTGCAAAGCTGAAGGTATGTGGAGAAAGGGATTCTGCAGGCCACAAAATCACAGAATCATATTTAGATGAATTTATTGAACGTGTTTCTGATGAGCAAGTATTTGATGCTGATGAAACTTCCTTAGCATAATATTTAACAGAAGAGTTAGCATCAAGAAGATTTAAGTATTGCAGGGATTGACTTAGAATTATTGGATGTTCCAATGCAGCTGGCACCCAGAAGAGAAAATCACTGTTGGTAAAAGTTAAAATCCTTGGGCATTTAAGAGATTCAGGATATTTATGTATGTGATTTCTAGATATATTTACATATTTGATTTTTAGATACATTTAAACATGTGATTTATAAGACACAATAAAAAAAACCTGGATGACAACAGAGATTTTCATCTGAATGGTTTCTAAAGAACCTTGTGTATGAAGCCAAGGCTCATTATAAATCTATGGAATACCTGATGACTTAAGAATTATTCTAGTGCTTGAAAATGTTCTCCTCATCTTGCTGCTGAAGATTTATTCAAAGACAATATATTTGCTGTTTATTTGCCTCCCAATTGTACTTTGTAAGTTCAGCCTTTAAACCAAGAAATTCTTTTGGCATACAAAGCACATTTTGCTGAAATACTCAACACTTACAATGAAAATAAAAAGATAAAAGAAACTGAAAATATTCCATGCAAAAGATAAAATTTGGAGTATTACAAAGTCTTGGAACAATGCACCCAAAGATATTTTGATAAATGGCTAATGTAAATTATGGCCATCCACCATATTTCTTGAAATTGAGGATGATAATGAAGTTGATTTTTTGTGGATTTCATGTGTCGGTTGTAGAGGAAATAATGAAGAATTTATTAGAATCCACAAAAAATATGTGAAGTAGTTAAGTTATTTGATGAAGAGACTATATAGAAAGGTATGAACATTGCTAATGATTCTCTGGTTGTGCTCTAACTCACTGATAGTGAAATCATAGATATGATAATGAATGTAGAGAAAAAGCAAATCAGATTAATGTGGTGATGGTGATAGGGCACTGAATGAAGAAGAGAAAGAGTATCAACATGACTGAGTAACTGATACAAAAATCTTTCATCTGTGAGCAACATTTGATGTGGATGTTTAATATACAAGGTTTTCATTAAAGAAAAAAACTGAAATATGAAGCATATGGAATTTGAAAGACATGTTTGCAAAGATAAACAAGAAAATTTCATTTAAAGTTCAACTTCTAAGATCTCTTCCTGTCATCTTGGTGGATTAATATTGAATAAAGAGAGGCTGTTTTAAAAGTATGCTGGTATTAATTTGTATAAGTGAAATACTGTGCGATATCACGCATCCAACAGTAGAAATATTCATGATTATGATATATGCTTGATGAAAATTATAGTTATAATGACTCTGTAAATAAAAATCTCTGAGTCTCTGAAATAAATTCTTGTTATTATTCCAATAATTTTTTTATTTGTATACTTAAGAATTTGTGTAATTAAAATAGCAAAAAAATGTTCTGGTAAAAAACAAAAGAAAATATGAAAATACTTTTCTGAAAATGTATAAGGAAAATACTTTATCATGAGACAACTCAAAATATTTTTCTGCTGCTATTATTACTGCAACAAAATACTCAGCAGAAGTTGCATGGATATAATGAGAACAAGGACAGCAAAATTCTCAACAGAAGTTGCATGGATTTAATGAGAACAAGTGCAACAAAATACTCAGCAGGAGATGCATGGATTTAATGAGAACAAGGGCAGCAAAATACTCAACAGAAGTTGCATGGATTTAAGGAGAACAAGGACAGCAAAATACTCAACAGAAGTTGCATGGATTTAATGAGAACAAAGACAGCAAAATACTCAACAGAAGTTGCATGGATCTAATTAGAACAAAGGCAGCAAAATACTCAACAGAAGTTGCATGGATTTAATGAGAACAAGGGTAGCAAAATACTCAACAGAAGTTGCATGGATTTAATGAGAACAAGGGCAGCAAACTACTCAACAGAGTCACATGGATTGAATGAGAACAAGGACAGCAAAATACTCAACAGAAGTTGCATGGATTTAATGAGAACGAGGACGGAAAAATACTCAACAGAAGTTGCATGGATTTAATGAGAACAAGGGCAGCAAATTACTCAACAGAAGTTGCATGGATTTAATGAGAACAAAGACAGCAAAATACTCAACAGAAGTTGCATGGATCTAATTAGAACAAAGGCAGCAAAATACTCAACAGAAGTTGCATGGATTTAATGAGAACAAGGGTAGCAAAATACTCAACAGAAGTTGCATGGATTTAATGAGAACAAGGGTAGCAAACTACTCAACAGAGTCACATGGATTGAATGAGAACAAGGACAGCAAAATACTCAACAGAAGTTGCATGGATTTAATGAGAACGAGGACGGAAAAATACTCAACAGAAGTTGCATGGATTTAATGAGAACAAGGGCAGCAAATTACTCAACAGAAGTTGCATGGATTTAATGAGAACAAGGACGGCAAATTACTCAACAGAAGTTGCATGGATTTAATGAGAACAAGGACAGCAAATTACTCAACAGAAGTTGCATGGATTTAATGAGAACAAGAGCAGCAAAATTTGAGAAAATGATTCTAACTATACATGGGTTTAGGGAACAAGAAGGTACAGACATTGATATACAACAGAACAATCTACTGCAGTATAAGATGCTAGTTCATGTTTTGTCTGAAGTTACCATATTTGATTGCTTTTAAGATGCATGTGCTTATAAAACACACCTCAGTTTGAGCCAATATTTAAAAAAAAATTGGTTTAAACTATAAATGTCAGGTGAAGTGTTTTTTTCATGACATTCATAGCCCTCTCCATATCAGGTCATTTAAAAAGTTTTATATGTATTCAGATACTTATCAAATCCTAATATTTTACTTTAAAAAACTTTGAGATTTGTTCGGGTACATGCATGGTTAAGTGCTGTCAGTTAATTTTTTTCTTGACTGGTTTGTCCAGTCAGCTGGGGATGTAGAATACACCAACTGCTTCTCTGTAAAGGGGTAAGACCCCCCGCCAACAATTGTCCTGGATATGACACTAAACAATCTGATGTTGAGGTTCCAGTAATTCTGGAGATTTGGGGAATGCTGAATACCCTTTCATCGCCATCATTCCTAGGGTCAAAAAGAAATAAACTTTGTACTTATGCTAAACTGAATTTTTGAAATAGAACTGTTTTGACATTTAACTATGAGTACACAAGAACTATATTTATATTAAACTGAATTGTTTGAAACGTTTATCAAAATGACTTAATTCAGCATTAAATGACCCAAAAAGGTTGATACACTGAAAATGAAACCAACCAACCAACCAACCAACCAACCAACATCCTGACTGGTGTTATTTTTACATTTGTGGAGATGTGTGTGGTTTAATTTAAGGACTACTGCATTTCTAGAACTCCTCTAGCTAGTCACTCACAGCTGACCCTTGATCTTTTAAAACACAATGATTTTCTGGGACATTTTTTTGTAAAATGTGCATCTTATAAGCTGTCAAATATGGTGCGTCTTTGTACTAACTTTCCATAATATAATTTGAAGACTAAAGGAGTTATTATCCGCCCCCACAAAAAATAGAAATATCAGTAAAAAAAATTAGCAAAAAACATTATTTTTTGTCTGATCTTTTCTTCCTTGTTATGCTTTTATCACAACTTTTCTGTAAAAATACCATTTTTACTGTGAAAGTAAATAGCATATTAAGATAAAATGAACAAGTACCTTTCGATATTTCAGATGCTCATCTTTCATGAATGATATCCAACTTAGCAAGGGAAATTAGAGGTTAGATGAGGCAAAAGTCTATTGTCATATTTTTCTCTTTTCATTCCAAATTTTCAAGTCATATTTTAGTTTTACAACAGGATAATGGTCTTTTTACTTAATTCCAACTTCATACTATGTACAGCTGCTGTTTTATGGGGTTTTGCTTCCAGGATTTGTTCAAAACAGCATGTATCATTCTTGTGTAATTCCCATCTAGCTTTTTCTCCATGCAGTTTTCTGAGTGTCCATACAGTAGTATTGCCACAGCTTTGTAGAAATCCTATTTTATTTCATCAAAGAGATCAGATTTCCATATGATCAATAACCTGTCGATAGCTATCTATGTCTTTCCAAGGGATATGTTGACATCACTTTCAGTAGATGAGATATTGCTGCCCAGATATGTGAATTTTGACCCATAATTTTAGATGGCTCATTTCATTTTTAAAAAAACTCTGTTTTATTTGTGTTCATGTAGAGACTAATTCCTCTGCTGCTTTGCACCAGGCTCTGTAGTAGGGATTCAGCTTGGGCAAGAGTATTTGCAAGAAGCACTAGATCATTTATGAAGTCTACTTCTGTTATAGTTTCTACAGGATATTGTCTGTTTCTTGCCTTTTATAAGATCTAAATATGTAAAACCATTTCTTTTTTTTAGTTCAAAGTATGTCGTCTAGGCAGATCATAAACATATATGGCACTAATGAATCTCCTGGCAAAACTTGAATGAAAATGTCCTAGAAGTTTGTAACAACATCAGCAGATATTAAACAATATGAAGAATATGTATAGAATAAAGTTATTTCCTATGCTTTTTACATTGCATATAATCAAGTCTAAAGAATTTCTTCACTTCCCCACAAACACAAATTCAACACATGGTCAGTTAAATATGAGGCGAGTACACATATAAATGTATATTTTGGATGAAAATTGCTTGGTCACCATGACCAGGGTCATGAAGGTGTCAGACTACTCTTTCTCCTTTTGTTTAACCCACTCAGTTGGAGTTGTAGAATATGCTGAATATAGAATATTTCTGTGGAGGGATAAAAACTCCCCAACATGTATCCAGGATATGACACTAAACCACTTGATGTTGAGGCTCAAATCCTGGAGCTCTGGGGAATATAAAGTATCCCTTTATTGCCATTACTCTCTGATTCACTCTAATTCAGAGGGTAGTACCTGCTAGGGTCCCATCTATCAGTCAAATAGAAATATTCAATCATTTTCTATACAAGAAACAATTTAACTTCCAACAAATGATTTTTAAATTGAATTATTGGTGTTAGCAATACTTGTAACCATTTAACTGTGAATGAATGAATGAATAATATTGAATAGAATTATTAGTGTTAAATTGCAAATCATCTAAACATTCAACTGTGTGCAAACAAATGAGTTCAGGCTCATTTAAAAAAGTTACTGACAAACTATTTTGTTTGCAAATCATGTACATCTTAATATATGCATATGTATATATGTATAAGCAGGATTTGACATTAAAACCCAACAAACCAACCAACTAATCAACCTCGTTTTGATCAATGAAGAGGTGCTGTCCAAGGGCTGAAATTCTCAAGACTAAGCTAATCTCATTTTTTGTTTGTTTTTTTACCATGTTCAACCAGCAAACAAAAACATGGCACTACATCCCACTTATAGTTGAGTGGGTAGAAGAGATTATACATTTTAATCTTTGCTATAATATCAGATGAATAAAAATACAAATTCTAAAACCCCAAATAGTAAAGGAGGACAGGTTTCTTTCATATTTTCTTTTCAACTCGCAATCAATCAAGAAGATTATGTCTACCAAAGAATTTCTTCTAATGGCCACTAGATGGTGTTGTCAAAGCAATATAAAGGAACAAAGTGCAAAAGTTTCATTGTCTTTACCTGGAGAATGTCTTAGAAATAAAACATGGTTTATTCCCCTCTCAGGGACATTTTTGTGCCCAACAAACCATCTGTTAAATTGAACACAATACCAATGAATAATACAGCATACTACTTAGTTAGTAAGGCTTAGAATATTCTGAGAGCATACCTTGCAGAGGGGTAAGACACCTCTGGCCAAAAAAGGGTTATCCTTGGTATGCCACTAAACTGTATCTGATGATAATGGAGGAGTGTAGAGTACACCTTCATTGCTATTATGCCTAAATCCACTTGAAATAATAGTAACTGTTAGAGTCCCATCTATGAGTCAAATTGGACGGTTTAAAAATTATTTGTATTCAATAAGACTATATGCAAAAAATATCCTGGGAAACAACTACACCATAAATATAAATACGAAAATACAATGAATGCAATTTCCTAACTAAAAATCTAGGCATAAAATAGAAAAATCATTCACACTGATTGTTTCTATCAAAGATATTGAATACAAAGGCCGACCCAAATGTTTATGAAATTTGAATAACTTGGTCAGTCAGTGTTTCTCATGTCTGACTGGACATTTTATAAATATCTTGAAAGTACACCACCAGGAAGTAAAGAATTTCAGTTTCTATCAATTTTTTCCTTTCTTTGGGAAAGCCTTAATGTGCCTTTAGTCCCAGGAATATGTGGGCAATACTGTTAAAAATATTTAGTTAGAATACAAAAATACCTTTGTTTGTGAATATATCATTTTTCTGATATTTTTACTGAGACTTTCACTAAATTTCTCGTCTGATTTTGTTTTAGTCATTTTCTGTGGATGGTTCAAACTAATTTCCTTGTCTTTGTTGTCTCTAGTTTTGTTTTTTGTTCACCAAATTTTGACCAAGTCTAGACACCTGAGAAAGGCTGGAGGGTAAAGCTCAAAACATTAAAGATAAGGAAATCAAAGCAAACCAACTTCATACAATCATATACATCATAAAAAAAGAATTGAAAATAGAATGAAAAAAATTAATAACTTCAAATTCGTAAATTATCCTTTGCTTGTAACTAAATAGAAATAATTTTCAATTCTTTTTCTAAATGTTTTTTTTTAATTATGACCAGTGAATATTTTTAGATATCAATCGCAGTCTTTTCTAAGTTTTTTGATAAAATGCAAGGCTGGCATAATCTTTCTTTTCATTTCTTGTTTCATTTTACTGAAAGAAGAGGTCTTGCATTGAATTTAAAATTAGTAGGAATTTAAAGTACAAAATGGCATTCAGAAAAGAATACAAAAGTGTATTTTTCATAACCAACTTCAAAAATTGGCTGGTTATCCCACCAATAACTGAATAAACAGCAGACAGATGGTCATAAACTAAGTTAAAACTTTAAAATTAAGTGATATAAAACTAGAAACAGCAGTGTTCTGGATGGTTTTGCTCTTCTCCCCTTGTAGAAATGAACTCAGCCTGATGACATAAGTATAACATAATAGATAAAGAGATAGTGGTGCCCATGAGAGGTGGACAGGATTTAAAACAATTAGACTGTAGAATGATTGTCAGAGGCTGGGCCAGAAATACATAATGCCAAGTGTGGATAATTCTCAGGCATCAATTGCAAAAGGGTCTGATAGAAATGTGTGAATTCCAAACTGATCAGCAAGAGTATCATGAGTAATTCTATGGCATTGATTACTGCACCTCACCAGATCCAGAAATTAGTTCCTTGGAAGATTACCAAGCTGGTATAATCATTCCAAGTCATAGTGAGTCGGGGAGTAATGGCAATGAATGAGTGTGGATTTTTCTTAGGCATCAGTAGTAAGGGTCTTACAGAAATATGTGAATTCTAACCAAATCAACGGTTCATAAAAACTGTTGGCACCCACAAGAACGAGGGCCATTGATGACTGATAAGAATGTTACCAACTAAGAATGTTACCATCATATCAAATCACATCTCAATTTAAAACTAGTGTCACTAAGCCCATCACTCAATTTAATGTTTTTTCTGTATACACAGCACCCCATGAGGTTTCATAGTCATTGACTGACAAGAGTAGCATCTACAGTATGAATTACTTCACCTCACCAGAACCAGAAAATAACATCTGAGCTGGAGGTCAGATAGTCAAGATTGTGTGTAGGAGACCACATGACTATAAATCCTGCTCAATTTCAGGGTATTGAATGTAATGGTGTGGAGACTTTCTTGATAGGTGTGACATATGCACATCTTGTTGCAGACCAATTTCATCTCTTTAAGTTTGCCATGATTTCCAGCAAGATAATGCAGTTTCTCATATTGCATAGATGACATGAAAATGGTCTCATGAACACTGAGCTAATTTCTAGATTATGTAAGACATGTTGCAGACCTCTCAAAATTTTCCGCTGCCTGACTCAAAAAAATCTTTGCAGAGTGGTTCATTGATTTTACAGCATGTCAACTCTTGATAGGTTATGTTATACTGAAGTCAGTTTAACAATTATGGTCTCCAATTACATATGGTACAAAAATGTATCTTCACAATCATTTTAAACAGGTAAACATTCAATACTTAGAGTATCAATGTTTTAAGAGTCAGTGTATTAACATAGATCAAAATCGTTTTAAATATTATCTCAGAGCTATATTTGACACATAGATGGGACCCTAACAAGCTCTATCATTCTGAAGTAATGGCAATGAATGAGTGTGTATTTACCTAAACCCTCTGCTATAAGCAGGATGCAACAGAAGGTCAATTTTTTAAGCAAAATACAGAAATTGAATTCAGCAGAATTTTAAGCAGAATACAGAAATTGAATTAAGCAGAAATTGAATTCAGAGTTTTCCTTCTCCAAGATTAGTTATCATACCAATCTTCCCAATAGGTGGGGGAGAATATTCGGATTCATACTTCTCGCAAGGGTATTAGCTTAGGATCACTAATTCCATTCCCTAAGACAATAACGATTATGCTACGAGTGTTGCCTATGACAAGGAAAGAGTGACTCCACAATCTAAGAGCCTCACCACCAGATACATAGTATCATACTCAGGAATGTGATTAGATAAATATAAGTAAAAAAGGTAGTAAAGTTAGTGACCTTAGTCGAGGATGACCCGAAGGCACCCTTTTCAATAGCTACTACACCAAGGTGTAAGAGCAAGTGCCACTCCATTCCCTGGATTGCTCTACTTTACCCTTGATCCATACCTTATTATGCTGAGTGTTAAGCAAGATGGCATCAAGTACCATTTTTTGAGTCTTTAGTATGACTCGACCTGGGATTGAACCCAAGTCTCCTGGACCATTGGCAAACACTCTACTCATTAGGCCAATGGCCCGGAAGATAGATATACTTATACAATAATTCAAGTACTTTATTTCCACTATTATGCAGATGCATGAAAGAGCTATATGTTATTGGGAAGTTCTCTTTAATGTTTTTTTACACTTCAGTGTATATCTATTCATACACTCATACACACATTCTGGATATAAATTTCTGAGATGAGGAATTATCATTATTATGTACTGAATTATCTTTGTAGTTATTATTGTCACAATATCTCAGTTATTTCGGAGATAAAGAATGGTCAATATTACGTATAGATCTATTTGAATTGATGTTCTCATCTTGGTTGTTATTGTAATATTTCAGGCATTGTACCCTCTAGCTTTTTTCAGGTGTCTCAAATTAAAAGTAGGAATTGTCATTATTATAAACTAAATTATTCAGAATGATGTCCTCATCTTGATAAGTGAATCATATCTCTCTCTCTCTCTCTCCCCCTCTCTCTCTTTCTCAATATATATATATATATATATATGTGTGTGTGTGTGTTTTGTTTTTATGTGTATTCGTAATTGATTGAAATTCAAGTCACATTGAATTGCTTTCCAAAGAACATGCAATGTCTAATTGTCAGAGTGAAAGGTTCCCTTAAAACTTGATGACCCAGTCAGCTGGGGCTGCAGAATACACCGATTGGATCTCTGCAGAAGGGTAAGACTCCTCCAACCAGTATCCTAGATATGACACAAAACAATCTGATGGTGAGGCTTCAGTAATGTTGAAGCTTTGGAGCACCCCTTCATTGCCATTGCTCCCAGGTCCACTCTGGCCCAGAGTGGTAACACTTGATAGGGTTCTATCTATGGGTCAAAAAGAACTAAACCATTTATTTACACTAAACTGAATTGTTTGAAATTACCTGTTTTTACATCTAACTGTATGTTTAACCTGCATACTTATGCTAAACTGAATTGTTTGAAATAAAACAGTTCTATTTCAAACAAAACAAAAAACTATACTTCTACTAAACTGAATTGTTTGAAACTTAAATGACCCTAAAAGGGTTGATACATTGTGAAACAAAACAACCAACGAACCTTAAAACTTGATGTTAAAAGTCCTTTCATAAAAATTTGAAAGACTTGTGCAGACAGGTGCTCAAACACATAACTGATTCAGCATTCTGAAATTATCCAAATTTCTTAGTTGAACCATTATCATTATTATTCATTTTTAACTGCCTCAACTTTCATCCTATTTCATTAGTTTGTTTATACTTTGTAGTAATAAATGTAATAATCTTAAGTTGTCTTAGTTGCTTAAATTAGATGTTGTCATTAGGATTTATTTTTTCACTTTCTTTCATGTTATATTTTAGCTTTTTAACAAAACTCTCAGGTCATTCATAGATGTATACAATTGTAAAGAAAGTAGTGTAGATCAGAAATGAAATTAAGATCTATTGAAAATTCATTCTTTATTTCTGATCTATGCTGCTCAAAAGAAGTGGATATTCCTACCCATATTCAAATCTTGGACTAAGTGGTTTGTATTTCATATAATGCTAATACTATCAGGAAAGATTTGACTCCAACTATTCTTCACACAGTTATGGGTAAATAGTAGGACAGACTGGGCTGTTTTGAATGTTAAAAAAACCTGAATATTATGATAAAAAGCAACAAAAGAAAATTAGAAGAAAAAACTAATAAAAAATGATAATGCAATTGATGCCCATGTTATGGTATATCTTTATGAAAGTGTTTTAAAGCAGGTGTTTCACTCTGAAACAATTTGAGATATATATAGACCCTTCATGCAAGTTTCTGAACATCCACAGCCATGTAGATTTTATTTCATTTTGAACCATTTCCATGATTGCTGGTGAGGTCCAAATTCCACCCCCTCAGCTTCTGCCCTTTACTGACATTTCTTGGCACTGAGTCTCATAAATTTCTCTTCTCCTACCATAAAACATTATTAAATTGGCTATAGATCTCTTCTCCTCATATTATAATAAAATTCATACTTTATTCTGTAGGTATTTGATTTGGCTTCATAGTTTGACTTCTTATGCAATGCTGTTAAAAATGCTATTTGGGTAAAAATAATATTGGGAATAGAATTAAATAATAATTTAATAAATCTGGTCTATCAGTGATGAATGCATTAATTCCTCACTAGTCACAATCTCTTTTGTCCTGATTTTCAATGCATATCTAATCTAAACTCATTTACAATGTATTTACATTGTTAATATAACAACCCTATTCCATCTGTAATATTTGCATTAATTCCTAATGAATAGCCTTCATTTTCTTCCATTTTGAGCATATTTCAGTCACAACATATCTTGCAGTTTAGTTCTATTATAAAGACTAATATTTATACAGTTATATTTTACATATAATAGCTCTATTCTTTCATTGACATTTGGATTGAATACTGACCTCTGCAATCCCTTTTATCATAATTTTCTATGTATAGCTTGAGTGCTAAAATTGTCTCGCAAAATTAGCTAAAACATTTTACAATATTATATTTTATGATGAAACTTCTAACAAAGCATTCAGTAATGTAGATATTAGAGCTTTAAATAATCATACACATTTACACACATGCACACACACACACACACACATATATATATATATATATATATATATATATATATATATATATATATATATATATATATATAGATAGATAAAGTTGGCTACCGTAGTCAAGGGCGACCAGAAGTCTCCCATTTCAATAGCTACTACACCGAGGTGGAGGGGAGGGTGCTACTCCTTTCCCTGGATTTCTCCACTTTACCCTTGATATGTACCTTATATTGCTGAGTGTTAAGTAAGGCAGTATCAAGTACCATTTCTAAAGTCTTTGGTATGACGTGACCTGGGATTGAACCCAGGTCTCCCGGACCATTAGCGAACACTCTATCCCCTTTTTCAATGAGGCAGTCTATGTTCTGACAGATGTGCTGCATGTGATAAGACTAGTTTCAAACACATGTTAAATGATTCAAATATTCTACAAAAAGCTATTTTTTGAGAAAAAATCAAATGTATGTTTTTGTTGGTTTTCAATCAGTGCTCATGAAATTTTGACCATGAGACAGGTAAAAAAAAAAAAAAAAGTTTTTTAAGCAAGGAAACATTCTAGGTGTTGCTGGATGACTGTACATCTTTTTATCCATTTGTTGATTATCATTCTCCCCAAAAATATCATCACCAATATGTGTGTGCATGTATATATATATATATATATATATATATATATATATATTGGGTATTACTTTTTCTTGTATCCCCTAAGAAAGAATATGTCTCCCTCTAGAGGGCCCCATCAACTACAGGTTAATTTGTAATAAACACACTATCATTCCCTATATATATATAAAGTAAGTAAGTAAAGTTAGCGACCATAGTCGAGGGTGACCCGAAGGCTCCCTTTTCGATAGCTACTACACCAAGGTGTAGGGGAGGGCGCTACTCCATTCCCAGGATTGCTCCACTTTACCCTTGAACCGTACCTTATAATGCTGAGTGTTAAGCAAGGTGGTATCAAGTTCCATTTTTAAAGTCTTTGGTATGACTCGACCTGGGATTGAACCCAGGTCTCCCGGGCCATTGGCGAACACTCTAACCGCTGGGCCAAAAAATTGAGAAAATTCTTTATGCTCTATAGAACATTTAGAGCATTAAGAATTTTCTCTTTTCTTCATTTCATTTTCTCATTCAAATATATTTTTATGTAAGATATTACATCACATACTAACATTTCCTTGAAGATGGTTAAACAAAAAACTGAAATCATTTGCATATTATCTATATATGAATAGATACGTCCTCTGAATATCTTGCTTTTTTCATATTTCATATTTACATATGATGGATATATTTCCATTTTTCTCATCTCTCTCTCTCTCTCTCTCTCTCTCTCTCTCTCTCTCTCTCTATCTAGCTATATATATATATATATATATATATATATATATATATATATATATATATATATATATATATAAAATGAAAAAGATTAATAACTCACAATTCTGATTCTCACAACTCTGATCACATGAAATTTGTCAAAACACCACATCTGAAAGCAACTAGATTTATAGTATTTTTCTAAAATGTAGGATACAAAACTTAAGTCATATGACCTAGGAGAGTAACATCAATTTAGTTGCCTGCAGAAGTGGCAATGAATAAAATAAACTGCCAACCAGAGTGCATTCCTTTTTCTTGTATCCTCCAAGAAAGAATTTGTCTCCCTCTAGTAGGCCTCATCAACTACTGGTTAATTTATAATAAACACAGTATCTTTCCCTATGTCAAGTCAAGACACATGTCTTGGTATCTTTTTGCAATCTGATGGAAAATAAAATAGCTACATGATGAATTTAGATCTCAATTTACTCAAGATTAACCATGTATAAATATAGTTAAAAAAAAAATAATGGGTGTATCATACCCCTATGAAAAACTGAGTATATCTGTCAGGTTGTCATAGTGCTTTTTTCACACCAAAATATATATATATATATATATATATATATATATATATATATATATATATATATATAAACTGTTTTATATATATATATATATATATATATATATATATATATTATCATCCACAGACAGACTGCTTCATTGAATCAAAACTCATCAGAGAGGCTAAACACACAGAATACTTCAAGCTAGGATTGAAACCCACCTAACTTTACGCTAGACTTGATATTTAACTGTTTAGCCATTTCAACAACATATATCAGTTCAGAAATTATAACGCATTTGTATTAGCTTTCGTTTGTTTACATTTTGCACAATCGGATACCAGGTAGCTCAATTCATTAGAAGAGCTTATATATATATACATATATATATATATATATATATATATATATATATATATATATATATATATATATATATATATATATATACATATAGTTTTTGATACAATTTAATTTGATACAAATTCGATTCATCATGTTTTCCTTACTGTTTCACTTTTTACAAATAAATTATTGAATAGAACTCATCTTTAAGTTTTACGGAGAATTTTGACACTCTCTATTGTGGCCTGTTAAAGGCCAGAAAGAAGAGATGGAAGAAGAGAAAGTAGATGGAATAAGTGTATTAAATAAACAGAACATACATACAAAAAAAGAGTGTTAGTACAGCAGGTGGAAGTGTCCGTCCGAAACTGTCAGGTTTGACTGCTAGGGGGGGGAGTCTCTTCGAGAGTAATATAGGGTTAGTATTTATGAAGGAGGAAGTGTTCATTATTGTGTAGGCAGGTCACCATAACACCCTCTAAGGTGGATGCTGACCCTTCTTGAAGCTTAAGCCATGGAATAGGAAATAAAACACATATTCATTGTCATTCAGAAGAGACACAAAGGTTTTCAAGGGGTAAAGAAATGAACTTTGAAGGTGGGATGATACAGTTTTGAAAGACATGTAGAAGGATCAAGAAAATGTGCTGGGGAGACAAAGCCAGAACACTCAAAAATGAGGATGATGCCAACAAGTGCAGAATCAATTCCACTGTCAACCCAGTATAAGCCCCCCGACACCCTTCCTCCCTCTCACCATCTCACTCCAGGTGATGACCGACACTATTGTGGTATATATATATTTGCATTCACATATATACTTATAAATATATAAGTAGAAAAAAAAAATGGAATAAATTCTCATAAAATCCTATTCATTGATTCTTTTTTAACCTCCTGAATGTATAGCAATTGTAAGTAATTTGAAAGTAAATGCTTCAAAGGGTTATTCTGCCCCTTCCAGATTTGTTAAAAAGAAAATTAATGATACTTTTATTGCCCTTTCATGAAAGCACAATCAAGATTTGTATCTTGTAGTTTATGAAAATATAAAATCAGTTCCAGAATCCTTCATCCTCCCTTTGACTTTCTCTCACCATCTGTTCCTATTGGTCTTCACTCTTGGCGAGTTCTCTTGGCAGTATCTAGTGTCCACACAAAGTAGATGAATGTAAGTCTTTGCTGATCAGTCAACACTGGTGTGTCCATAAGTAGGAGTCCATACAAGAATGTCACTTGTGAGTTTATTCTTATTTCTTTAGCAGTGCCCAGCATCCTTAATGACCAACACATTTAATATTAAGGATATTACAATCAACTTTTGCTAGAAGAAATATTTTTGTTTTAAAATAACTCATTTATAGGCCACCTTCATCCTACTTATAGAAATTATATGATAATTGATTGCAAATAAACAAGAGGAAGTAATCTATAGTCATCATTTAATTGTTATCTCCCTTGAAAAATAATTAGGATCAAGGTGATGAAAGCTTCTCTTTACACTGTCATTGAATTGTGAATTCAATAGGAAATTACTTGATTTTATAAGTTAGAACATTTCACTAAAAATAGATACCAATTTATTATTAGCCATATTTCCAGATTTTCTTTAATTTTTATAGTAATAGAACAAGCTTTTGTAGTCATGCACTAATATAATCCCTACAGTTGTCTTATAGTAAAGATTATAAAATACAATTCACCACTCTGTCCCATTTAATTTCCAGAATAAAGATAAAGAGACCAAAGAAGATTGCCTTATTTCGAATTACTTTATTTAAAAAAAAAAATGAGACAAGCTTTCTTATTTCTCATTATCTGACCATTTCTAATTACCTAAAAATCATGGAAGAATAGATAGTATATGAATGCTGCATTTTCTCTCCTTCTTTGTCATGCCAACTAACTGCTATATATAGGTTAATCATAAGATAAACATTTAATGATCATGCACATTTTAACCCTTTACTTAAAAGATATCATATGTTCTACCACAACCTGGCATGTAAGCTGAAAATTATACTTTGCATCCCTTGCTTACCGCCACATTAGGAACAAATTATGAATAATTTGCAAGTAGTTTTATTGAAGACAGCTACAACAGATCTCTGTGCCATAGTTTTTTACCATACTGTATAAAATTTTTATTCAGCACTGGATATCAATACATATAGAATGTTTTGTCAGCTATGAAAAGTGATGAGGAAAGTGGGAATTTCAAAGTGGAACTGTCCTATAGATCATCAGGTTGACTAGACCTTTTATCCCTGTAGACAGTTGAACAGAAATTAATGTGGTTTTTAGTTGGAGTTAACTCAGTATCAATGATGCAATTTCATGTCTGCATGAAAGCAAGTTTATTCAGGATCAATAGGTAAGTGGTTAACATATGAAGGTCATCTGTAATGGCCAATGATCTTCTGTATGTTGGTAAAATGAAAAATGGAACATAATTCACTGTTTCTAGTTAGAAACTTTGATTTGATTTTAACAAAAAATGGGAAGAAAAAAGACCTTGAGTAAGATAATTATTTCATCTGTGTGAAACAAGTTTTCAAATTGTCTGACTACTTCTATCAATATCGGTTAGAGTACTCCATCATATTTTGGCACTGAAAAAGCAGAGATACACAAATACTCAACAAATTTTTCTTGAGTATAAATGCCTCGGTGAATAATTATGAGAATTATTTGAGTATAACATGCATCTCTAACTTTGAACAATGAAATCTTGGAAAAAATGTTCTTATGTAAAATACACACTCACTTTTTATAGTTTGTGACAGATAAATTTAACCAAAATTTATCCTTTGTTCAACTTTTTATCAGTTCATACTGACTACAAATAAGAATTTTTATTGTTTACATTATTTTTCAAGCACAAATTTTTCAGCAAATACACAGACACATTCACACAAAACTGCAACACAGACAAATTCACACAAAATGGCAACACAGACACATTCACTCAAAACTGGAACAAACTTGTGACAAAAATAAACTCCCATTAGGAAAAAGAAAATTATAAACAAACACACATTGCAGTAGATTTTTCTCTGTAACAACATAAGACACATTAGTTTGGACTATAGATACAAATTACTTTCGGTCATCCCATCCTGAATATGGTGAGACATGCAGCCAGAAAAAAAGTTGATTATATCTTTCTTGTGTATCAAACACACCTCTAATTTTTGGGCTGAAATATCTGGAAAAATAGGGTATACTATGCACAAATAATTATAATACTCATTTTATATATGTTCCCTATACAAATCCATATCAATAGATTATGTATATTATTTGACCATATGATTTGTGATGTATCTGGGACACATGATTAGTAACATGTAACTTCTTGTAAGCTTGTCATATTACAGGATATAAAGTAAGTAAAGTTGGCAACCGTAGTCAAGGGTAACTAGAAGGCCCCTTTTTCAATAGCTACGACACCAAAGTGTAGGGGAGGGCGCTACTCCTTTCCCAGGATTGCCCCACTTTACCCTTGATACATACCTTATATTGCAGAGTGTTTAGCAAGAAGGTATCAAGTACCATTTTTAAAGTCTTTGGTATGATGTATAATAAACATATATTTTTATCTTGTTATCCATGACCATTTTTTTTAGTGGGAGGGATTATTGAATATTGCTGAATATATGACACTTACTATGATTAAGCAACTATGACAAAAAAACTTTGGTTGGTTGGTTGGTTTTTACAGCATGTCAATCCTTATTGAGTTATTTTTTTGTCAAAGTCAGTTTAATAATTGTGCTCTACAATTATAGACAGAACAAAAATGCATCTTTACAATCATTTTAAACAGATAAACATTTCAAGATCTACTTAACCCATTTATGGGATCTTAACACATATGACCAAAGTAAACCAGGGAGTAATGGCAACAAAAAGGTAACTCTACACTTCCCAAAACTCCAAAACTGGAGCCCCACAACCAGTTGCCATTTACTGTTATACTCAGTACATCGGTCAATAAACAACAGTAAAATGCAAAAATGAAATAGATTGTATCAATGATAAGTAAATGTTTCATCTTATATTTAGTTTTTCCTGGATTTGGCAGACATCACCAGACATGAACAACAAAAATAAAATGACTGACTAGGCATAACTGAATGGAAAGTTGGAGAATGGCAGGCAGTTCAAAAGCAGAATATAATATAATCCACTTGTACTAAAAATAAACTTAATACAACTAGAAAAGACCTAAACTATTCATACATAAAAGACAAAATTCACTTTTAGTAATGCAGACCATTTTTTATGATTTCTTTCATAAAACAATTTTTTCTCTTGACTTTGTTTCTATTTTTAGACATTTTTTTCTTTAAACTGTTTCCTAACAGGATTGCACCATTCCTAAATAAATGATAATTTTTTTTCATATCAAAGCTCTTTTCTGTAAGTAATGTTTGCTTTAATTCCTTACATCAAAAAATGGCCTTTTTTCTGATTTTTAATGCATTTCTATAGAAAAATCATTAACAATGCAATTACATCACATATATAATAATCAGAGTTAGTCAGTATTACTTTATATATTCTGAACATTTTGAAGTATTCACATTGTAAAATCATTAAGAATGCATTTGCAATAGACAAATAATAGTCTGATTCTGCAGGTAATGCTTTGCCTTCACCACAAAGGCAATTCTTTTTTTTTTTCTGATTTTCACAGCATTTCTCTGATAAAACCATCTATAAAGTATTCATTTAAATCCTTTGCAAATCATTTACATTATATTACAGACCTATTCTGTTAGTAATGCTTGCCTTAATTCTGGATCACAAACAATTTATTTTTATTTTTTGTCTTGTATTGTTTTATTTTGTTTTGTTTGTTTTTTTATTTTTAAACAAACTGCATTGTGAGGTGAAACATGTTAAAACAAATTTAAGTAAAACATTGCAAAATATCTTATTTAATCAGGAAATCGTTTTTGCAGTTGTTAATGTAAAGAATGACAAAAACAAATCAGGGAAATAGAGTACCTGTAAAGTCAGTGGGTAGCAATAAAAATGGGCAAAAAAAGTATACTGGATTTAAGGTATTTGTGCTTAAAGGAAAATAAGCAATAGAAATGGGAAAAAAGTATACTGGATTTAAAGTATTTTTTTTTTAAATATAGCCAGGTTGTCCAAGAGAGTGTGGGAAAATAACAATCTTACCATAGCGGCTTTGTTAGTGGCTCAGAATATTAACTTGTTTAGTCATTGCTGATCCTGCGCCACATCAAAATCAGTTCTGAATGGCAGCAGTGATTGATATAGACAGATGGAGCTATCAAATTAGTCATTAAGACCCACTTTTTTTCTCTAAGAATGATTCTTGATTCTGACAGGCAAAAAGGGCTCATGTCTAACCTCTTCTAAAATATCTATCAACATTATTAGTAAGTAAAGTTGGCGACTGTAGTCAAGGGTGACTTGAATGCTCCCTTTTCAATAGCTACTATACCGAGGTGTAGGGGAGGGTGCTACTCCTTTTCCTGGATTGCTCCACTTTATCCTTGATACGTACCTTATATTGCTGAGTGTTAAGCAAGGAGGTATCAAGTACCATTTTTAAAGTCTTTGGTATGATGTGACCTGGGATTGAATCCAGGTCTCCCAGACCATTGGCAAACACTCTACCCAGTTTCATTCAATTTTTTCATGTTTACCATAACATAGCAAAGATGGAGCATCATAAAGATATTCTTATTATTGCAATGAGTTTCTGAGAGAAAAAAAACAAAAATTTTCCATTCAATATTCAACAGAATAACTATATTATATGAATAAGAAGTCAGTATTAATTTCTCAAGTATGATAACTGATATATGATAGTTAAAGAGTACTTCCCTTATTATTTGATTTATTTGCAATTAATCATTATATAAATTCTATTAATAAGATATGATGATATATAATTTAATTTAATGTATTTTAAAAATTTAATGCAATTTAAAAATATAGCAATTGTTAATAAAATATTTTTTTGTTTTCTATGTTGCATGTTTTATTCAAGATTTTTTTAATTTTCTACATATTTCTATAGCTTAAATGTTTACCAATAAATTCTTTTCTTACTATTTTTTGCTGAAGTGAAATATACTATATGACATAAAATTTGGTAATCTTCATAAAAATTTAGCGTATTTTAATCAAAGTCTATATATTTTAAAATCTTCTTTCTATTCTGTCTTTATATTCATTCATTATATATATTAGGTTAACACCTACCCTCTATAATGGGTTTTAATCTATATACTATAAATTTATTATTCTATTTTTTATTGCAGAAATGAACACATCAAATAATATTTTTGTGAGAACTTTTGTGAGTTATTAAATATCAATAACAGGTTAATGCTTATGGCTCTCTGGTGGCCATTGTTCATACAACAATTGTAAACATTTGTAAACAAAAAAAAGATATTTGGCCAGTTTTGGTTAAATTTTTTATATTCAGAGGGCACAAAAGTCGCTCATGTTCAATTAATTTGGGATAACAATCATCCATAAAAAGTGGTTTCAAATTTTATTGCCATAATCTTTAGTGCTGATACAGGAGGTTAAATCAGAGATCTAGAGATTAACACTCTTTTAATTGAGCTATTGAAGTTTCTGAATGTTAATATAATGCTCTTGTCTGTTTTAAGTATTATTCATTTTATTCTTGAATATTCAATTGATACAAGAAAGGCTTTCTAAGTTTAACTGATCAACACTGCAAAAAGACAAGCATTAAAAAACAATAGAAAATGATGGAATTATACGCATATAGATTGGATTCAGTCCTGTATCAGAGTGTCAGTGTACTCTGTCTTGAATCAGAGTGTCTATGCATTCTGTCTTGAATCAGAGTGTCTGTGCATTCTATCTTGGATCAAAGTGTCAGTGCACTCTGCTTTGGATCAGAGTGTCAGTGCACTCTGGCTTGAATCAGAGCCCTCTGCATTGTATCAAATTATTGCTCTGCCTTGGATTGGTGTATTATATATGCATTCTACTTCACTTAGTATTTCCAAGTTAATTTTATCATGAGGTTAAGACATAGTGGATATGTTATTTGCCAGCTAATCTCCCAGATGTGTGTTCAAAAGGATTAATTTGGTAATATCATATGTATCAGTTTGTTTTAACATGAAAGATATCATTAAGAGAGAAATGAAGAGACTTAATTATACATAATTTCTGACAGTCATTTTGTATATTTGTTTTCTGTTTTTTTCTTAACATAACTTTCTAGGTTGAATATCCACCAAACAATCGCTTAAAATAGAAATAAAGATCCCACTTTTGATCCCACTTAAACTAACATTTCAAATTCCAGAAGCTTGTCTATCATGAACAACAGCTTTATCAATTTGGTCATTGAATTCTATAGCCAGACAAGGCATCTATAAATGAAAATTGGACTTTTTGGTAAAAACTTAAAATTTTTGAATTTTCAAAAAATAATTTGCTTAAAACTAATGTTCTCTTGGATTATTCCATTAGTAGATATAAGAAATCCTGAGTAAGAATCATTTTGAAACAATAAGTATTTATACCAATTTCTGTCTGATTTTTTAACGAAGGAATTCTAATTGTATATTGATTTATTTAGACTATTGCTCTAATCTTGGTTGCTATATATAAATGTTTTTACAGACACATTCCAGCTGTGATAGTAAATACTGATATTGGATTTAAAGGCTTCAAGAGTACACCACCTCATATCATAACAGTGACATAATGGACATAAGTGTTGATTAGAAGTGCTGCATTTATTTGGTAGTTATGAGTGCAATGTATGGATCACACAATGAACTCCAGTAATCTTTAGTGACAGGCAAATACATATATGAAAAGGATAAAACATAATAATGATTTATGAAATACAAGATATTCCTTATCAGCCAAAAAATGGACACCAGAAGATGGTTGGAGATTATAAGGCCAAAATACGTCAGCATCAATATATAACAACCAAAATGAGCAAAATAGTTTAAATAAATCAATATATTTATTACACCTGAAAAGAATTTATTACACCTGAAAAGAATGAAGTCATTCTTTGATGAGGATGAAATAAGGATGAAATGTACATCTCAGTTCCCCATTACAATCAGAATATCATCAAAATGAATACTTAAAAAATTAATAAAACTATCTAGTCTTTTAAAAAGTTTATTTTCAAGTAGACTAACTAGAAAAATGAACAAGATGATGAAATTTGATTTGATAAACTAACCAACCCCCAGATATATTTCTTATCCATAATTATGTCACTCAAAGTGAGAAAGATAAAGGGAAAGAAAATCTATCTTACTCCCTATAGATCTATTCATCTATTTTGTTAAAATGGATAAACTGTATCTGTGCTATTGAATGACAATTATTGGTGACTGTAGTCCAGGGCAAGCCGAAGGCTCCCTTCTCATCTGCTACTACCCTGCGGTGTAGGGAAGGGTGCTACTCCTTTCCCTGGATTGCTCCACTTTACCCTTGATACCTCCATGATTAAGGCTTAGCTTTCAACACAGTAAAAAAGATACTTCTCATAACTGGTATTCATATATATATATATATATATATATATATATATATATATATAGTTGTGTATTTCCAATGAGTGTTAGTAGTCAAAGTTCTAGTCTTTGTGAAAATCAAGTGGAGTCTCCCCACTTTTGGAAGATTTTTGTAAAACAATCTTTCTGTTCTATTATTTTTCACATTTAACGTTGTATTTAACTCAGTAAATATAAAGAAATGTCTGCAGAATAAGATAGGTGTTGGGATATATATTGTTAAAAAATCAAGTGTCATCACATCTATATTCCTATTTTTCAGTTAGATGTTAGTAAGCAGAATAAACTGGCCTTTCTGTAACTAGTCAGAATCTTTAAAGAAAGAGAATGAGAGGTAATCATTATTCTTGTATTGTTTTTTGCTGTCTCTCCCACCCCAAATCATTTTTGACATTTAATAAACAGAATTGAATTAGGACTGTAGTAGAGAACGAACTGGAAGTTGGAAGGATCAAATTGACTTGTTTCCTTTCAAGAAAACAAGTGGCAAGCTAATAGATTGATGAGTCACAGAGAGAGAGAGAGAGAGGGAGAGAGAGAGAGAGAGAGAGAGAATATGAAGAAAAGGAGTAAAAGACTAGAAAAAAAGAAAAAAGAATGCATTGGAGAGGTAAATACACTTATTTCAAGGGAAGAAAAGAAAGAAGAAGAGTAAGGAAGTGAGAGATAAAGAAACATAGAAAGTGAGAACAAGAAAAAAAGAGAAAGCAAAGAAGAAAGAGAGAGAAAGAAAAAAATGCATGAAAAACAGAGAGAGAAAAAAATGTGAATGAAGAAGAGACAGACAGACAGACAGACAGATAGAAAGTGGGTTATGAAAGGAAAGAGAATTAAAGTGTGAGTGAAGAACAAGAAGAGATTGAGTGAATAAGAAAGAGAGAAAAAAAAAAGAAAGTGTGAATGAGAAAGAAAAAGAGAGAAAGTTTGAATGAAAAACCGAAAGTCAGAGATATTCAGTGGGAAAAAGAAAGTGAAAAGCAAACGAATATAAAAGGATGAGAGTGAGATGAAAGGTCAGAAAAAAAGTTGAGGCAGAATCGAAGAGTTTGATTAGGGGAATTGATGAGGTAAAAAAATTCAGTTCTGTTCCAGTGTTTCATTTTAAAATTCTACATTGTGAGCATTGCAACATGGAAGATATTTTAAATGCATGCTTTCAATGGGATGAAAGTGTTTGATTGAAGAAATTGAAAATGTAGAGAGAGAAAGGGAGGGAAATATATGAATGGGTAGTGAAAAAAGACCAAAGATGTGATAAAGAAAAAGAAAGCAAAAAAGAGTAAAAGAGGAAGAGATAAAATGCTATATATTGAATAAAAGAGAATGATAGAAAAGATTTTTGGAATAGACATAGGTAAAGAAAAAAAGAAATAGAATATATTAAAAAAGACAAAGAAAGGAAAATAGAAAGAGAGAGAATAGAAAATTAAAAAAGGTTGACAGATGAAAAGAAAAAATTGGTGTAGTATGATTGAAAAAGAGAGTGAGAGAGAGAGAGAGAGAGGAGGGAGAAAGGGAGGTTAAATTGAAAAAGGAAATAGAGTTCAAGAGACTAAAATGGAAAGGAAAAAAGGATAGGGAAAACATTGAAAAGGAAAGAGAAAATATGAAAAATAAAAAAAAAGAATCAAAAAGGGAAAAGAAAAGAAACAGAAAAAAAGGGAGATGAAAGAGAAAAAAGGATTCTATCTATTTTTCAAATCTTTTTTATGGTGTTCTCTCTTATTCACCTTTTCAATATACAATACTCTCCTTCTCTCTCTCTCTCTCTCTCTCTCTCTCTCTCTCTCTCTCTCTCTCTCTCTCTCTTCCACACACTTTGAACTTTTATAATTAAAAAGAGAGAAAATGTTAGATGAAAAAAGACTGTGAAAAGAAAGAGAAAAAGAAAACAAAACAGTGAAACAAAAGAACAAAATGAAGGAAGATGGAAAAATAGAATAGACAAGGAGACCAAGAAAGAGTAATGGCAAATAAAGAATAAAAAAGAAGTAGAAAAGAAGAAAGAAGACAACAAATGAGAGATTAGAGGAGAATAAGGAGCTTCAAAAAGAAGAAAGAGTTCTTTTTTTTAACTGTACAAGGAATTAACCACAAACTCGCACTAACAATGTTGTTCTTGCTGTTGCAGCCTGACAATGGAAGTATTAGTAGTAATAGGAGTGTAAGATATAGTTCAAGAATAGAAAAGAAATAATAAATGATAACAAAAAAGGCAAACAAACAGACCCCCTCCATTTTCCTTTTAGGCCTCACCCCTACCAGTCACAATCCATACTCAAAATTCCATAAATCATAATTCTACCCTCCTGCAACACGAGGAAAAAAAGTCCTTCAGCATAAGGCAAGAAAGATAGAATAAAGCTTTCTACTTCTCCTCTTATCAACCATCTTTTTCTCTGTTCCTTCACCTTTTATTCTCTCCCTCTCTCTTTCTTTCTGTTGTTTATCTTTTACTCTTTCTTTCTGTACACCCACCTCTCTTACAGCTTTTCTTAGCATTTCTCTCTCTCCTTTTTTTATACTTTGTCTTTTTCCCTTACTCTCTATCTCTACATGCTACTCCATCACTCTTTCTCTTTTCATGCTTTTTCCTTTCCCCTCTCTCTCTCTCTCTCTCTCTCTCTCTCTCTCTCTCTCTCTTCTGTTTTTTTTGGTTTACTTCCTCCAACTTTCACTTGCATCATATTTTCTACATTGTTTCAGATTTTCTTACTTTCCACTCCTTCTGTTACACACTCTTTCTTTCTTGATTCATCTCACTTTTTCATCTCTCTCTCACTGCTTTCTTTCCATCTCTCTATTTTCTTTGTCATTCACAATTCCCCTCCCTCAGTTAATCTTTTTTTTCTGTTCTTAATTCGCTCTCTCCTTCCTTTCATTTCTCTGCTTTCTTATTCAATTCTGTATTCTCTATCACTTTCAGAACCAGATTCCTTCTCTAACTACTCTCTCTATTTTCTCTCTCTTTCAACTTTATGAAATCCTTTATCCTCCTCTTCATTCTTCCACTCCCTTCGTCCTCCAGAACTATCTTTGTGAGTCATAATCTGAATTTTCAGTAAGCACTACCACCGAAGTCACAAAAAAAAAAGACAAAAATTAGCCACTGCTTTTGTTGTTGCACAAAAAAAAAGATAGTGGACTGAGGATAGTAGAATGAAGAGTGTGTCTATGTAGGGGCCAAAAAAAATAGGGTGCTCCCAGCCTTTTCAAATAGAAGGATACTGGAAGGGGGAATGATTGGAAAAAACAGGAAAGTAACTTGATAAAAATTGCAACAATCAGTTGTATTGGGGACAGCACTTGTTAAATTTCTTCGAATATACTGGACCCCAATTTAGCACTGGTTAACTCAGTAAGGGCTGGAACTCTCAAAGTCTACATCAATGGGTCATCACATTGCAGTTTATAAGGTTAACTGATTTATTTCTTTGCAAGAAACATAAAATAAAATGGTTGATAGAAGAATAATTCCATAAATTGTTCAGATTACTATCTCTCTCTTTATTGTTATAATCCTTATATTTTAAATAAAGCATTCTCTTGCTCTGTAGGTGGGGCTTATAATACACTTACTGTATCCCCTTCCCCCACCCTCCAAAAAAAGGAGAGCCCTAGGTATGACTCTAAACTTCATCTGATGATGAGGCTCCAGTTCTGCAGATCTCAGGAGTGTTGGGTACTCCTTAATTGCCATTACTCCCTGGTTCACTCCTATATGGAGTGGCAGTACCTATTAGGGTCCAGTTTATGGGCAAAATAGATTTGTTTAAAAATTATTTGTCTTCAAGTGCAAAGAAAAATAACAAATTTCTTAAGAAACATAAAATAAATGTAAATATGAACATACAATGAACATGATTCCCTAACCTACATAAATAAACCCAGATGGGTTGACATGCCATTAAAATCAATCATTTATTCATAAACCATTCTCCAACCTCACAGGTATAAATGATCTGAAGTATTCAGACTAATATCTTTATCTTTGTTGTTTTGATCACTATGTTCTTATCAATGTTTTCTTCAATCTTCCCAGGATTGTTTAATGTGGGAGACCAGAATCTCCGTCTTTTTTGGTTTAATTAACAGGTTTCGACTAATACATTCTCTGTCCTTCCTAGTTTTTTCTAAAGTTCTAAATGATTTCGATCAAGTATCTCCATATTTGTTGCTTTGATCATGATATTTTCAACCCCTTCGCCATTGGTAAGATACAGCAAAGGTCAATTTTTAAGTGGAATAAAGCTGGTTTGGTATCAGAGTTTTCCTTCTCCTAAGTGGTTGCCTAACCAAGGCTAAAGAAACCAATCTTTCCTACTATTTACTCATTGCTGGGAAAGGGACAGATGGATTCATACCTTTCTCAATGGCATTAGCACAAAATGAAATGAAAAAAATGTGAGAAATATGATGTTTCTATTAAAGGAATAAAAACAATTATTAGAATAAAGACAGAGAATTAAATAGGAGTATTTGTCTGAATATTATCAATTGAAATGCTGTAACCATTTTATATTAGTTTATTTGGACTAATTTCCTCATTTCTCTTGGTTGATATTACATTTCTGCAGTGGTTCCTCTGGTCTTGCTTCAGTGTCTGTAATATTTTGGAATGTCAAAACTTGCATTCCTATCCATGCCATACAAATCATATCTCTGCATTGCCTATATATGTAATTCCATATTGATTCTTCATATTATGAACCTTTCAGTGAACCAAATTTTATAAGCACTTCCATTTTGAAGTTACAACTCCTTTAGGGAGTGATTTTTAGAACCTCTGTTTCATTATTTCATTTTTTTTCCTTCAGTGGCTCCAATATTCTGTTAATATATATGCTTGGCCTACTGATTGGATAATTTGAGTGTAGCCTCTGTTCTGTTTTTTTGAATGTGACTTTCCCCTCCATACACAATCAACCATACCTGATTTTGAAGCTTTTCAATGGATTAAAGCTTTTTGATGTTCAAGGATTATTTCAAGGAGCAACTAGTCTTGTCTTTGAATAAGAGATCATTAATCCAGCTGAATTCTTTGAATAGATGATGGATGTACTAGATTGAGAGACCAGCTGTATATTAAGGATTAGTATGGTGATCTTGGAAACCATTGTTTGAGAATTAAGTCCTCACTGGCAGATCGATGAATCCAGCTTTGCACTTACATCAAGTCAGTTCAACAAATATCAACCATACTCAGCTAAATGTTTACAGTTATTTTCATTTGAATCTAATCTACAAGACAGGGATACAATGACAATTGTGAAGTTGAAATCAATCCTGCAATATAAATGAAATAACTCTCTGATTTTAGTACTGTACTTTATATAATAAATCTTATTTATATTTACTTAGCTAAGTCTCTTCTGGCAAAAGGTCACAAATGTAGGGCACTTAGAGTGAATCAAACTTACTTCAGTAGTAATGGTCTACAAGACCTGTCGTGTCTTTTTAAAAAATATTGAAGTTGTTTGTTTCACTGTTAATCAATCTCTAAAGATCAATTATTGAGAAATAGATGTGAGATTTACTGTGCAATTCTTTGGCATTTGGAGTACCACATTTGGTAAATAATTGATCAAAGAATAAGGTTAACTGTTAAAAGATTTGAGGATTCATCCTGACTGAGTTTGAGGCTACAATGAAAGCAGTTCATTTATTTTCTAGATTATTTGACAAGTTATTTATGTAACCCATGATATAATAGATCTTATTTAATAAATACTTGACAGCATTTATTCAGTTTAATGATAAATGATGACATCACTGCTCCAGTATCCTCCACTAATTTTGTTTTAGTCATCTGAGGTGCAAACTATATACTTCTAGTCGTAGAAAATATCTGACCATTAGGTACTAGAATTAGGAATTTCTTTTACCTAAAATCTGTTTGAACAGATTTCAATATTCAGTCTATATGTTGTATGTTGAAAATCAGTAAAAAAGCAGAAGAATTATGGACAGAATAGAGCCATTATCTGTATTATAATTGATCTTTTATATTTGCTCATAGTGAATAAAATAGAGATCAAACATCACAAAACTTAAGTCAGCATATATAGCGTGGATTTTTTCTCAGATTCACTCAATGCTTTTTTTTACCTCCATAAAGAAGATGTTGCATTGAGTAATCCTTGAACTCATATATTTCTCAAATTTGCAGAGAAATTTCAATCCTAGTATACGTCTTTGTTGCTCAACTCAGTGAATTTTATAAATTCAAGTAATGACTACAATTACCAAAAAAAATGAGATAAGAGATTTGTTTGAAAATTACCAGATGCAACATACCCATGAAAGCCAAAGAATTCTTTGTTCAAAACTGAATGGTTCAGATTATTGGAAACATTTTTTGCATGGGTTTTAGTAGAAAGAAAAGAAAAAATTCTGAACCTCTCATTCTTTGCAGTAGACAAAATATACACCTTCCCTATCTTTAAACCTTTCCTTACCCTTATTACAAAAGAGAGAAGTCATCTCCTTATGAATTGTGAGGATATAGTAATACAATAATTTATTGAATATGGTTTAATTTAATTAAGTTTTTGTAGAGACCCACAAATGATGATCAAACTCATTCATAAGATATAATGATCTGTGACACAAACTTGCTCACTATTAAACTAGAAGGTTTCCATGAAATAGCAGTGTGTATAAACACACCACACACACACACACACACACACACACACACATGCACAGTGGCGCGCGCGCACGCGTGTGTGTGTGTGTTCATAAATTTAAAGGAAAGCTATTCTTAATAGATATATATCAATATATATATATCAATATGTATATATAATAATAAATATATATGATAATAAATGATATATAATAATATATAAGAATTTATAAGAAAATGTATAATATTCTTATAAATATAAAAGAAAGCTATTCTTAATTAAAAACAAATTAAATTAAAAAGAACTTTTTATGGTGATTTGTCAATTTTTTTTACTTTTAGAAATTTGTTGGACTGTTTTTCTTGAGATTTACTTTTAAAGCAATATCTAATTTTATACACCTATAAAAATCTTTTGATCTGTTAAGATAATTTTATTTATTACCTTTATCTTCAAATATTCCTAACAGCTTTTTGTTATGCATTAGTTTTATCATTCTTAACATAACAATGAATAATTCAAATATTTATAATTCAGTAAATTTATTAATAATTTTGGTGCACTTAGAACAATCCCCAGAGTGTTGGTAAGAGGACTGGAAGATTTGGAAATCAGAGGATGAGCTGAGACCATCTGAACTACAGCATTGTTGAGGTTGGCCAAAATACTGAGAAGAGTCTTGAAGACTTGAGACTTGCTATCATCCAGATTTCAGTGAAAAACCATCAGCTAATACCAGGGTGAAAAACTCACAAGGAGTAATATGATAAAAGATATAGCATTTTCACAGTAAATGTCAATCAACATTTGGTTTCTGGGCTTTTACTTTGTAATGCTGTCATTAATTTTAAGAAACCTCAAATATAATTCTTTCTTTTTTATTTTTTACATGTGAATGTTTGCGTGTGTGTGTGTATGTGTGTGTGTGTGTGTGTGCATTTTTTATGTGTGAAATTTCTCTAAAAGATGTCCCATAATAAAACCAATTTTTTTTTTTACAATTGAAGGTTTTACTCTGGAAGGGGCTTACATAGAAATACCAATAGAATCTAATAGCATTAGCCACTGAGTAGGCAAGTCATCTTCTCAGATGTTTCCAATCTGAGTTGCATACATCAAGCATTCTGTGAGTACTAACATAGATATTTGATTCTATTTTGGAGTTTGATGATGGTTTTTTTCAGAAAGATGGATTTCAAAGCCTACTCGCAAATTTATCTGACTTCAATTCTTAGAATCTTGGAGTCATTGTGAAGAAGCTTCTTGAAAATTGCTTCCTGAAATTTCCCAAAGGGAGTATCATTCATAACAAAATTTGACATAGATGATTGGTGAAGTTTTTGTAGAATTAAGGGTAAATAATATCTTTTCAGAAACAACCTTTTATTTAAAACTCACCTAATTTTCATGTTGCTAGCAAAAAAAAATCAGTTTTTTGTTTGTTAATATTTTAAAACAAGACATTCTTTAAATTATAACAATTATAGCGAGAATGACTATACCTTTTCTTTTAGTATGTCCACAAGGAAACATTCCACACAGGACAGTGAAATATAAGTGAGCTCTGTCAGGCATAGAGGATCCATTCCTGCACCTAGAGAAAAATATTGAATAATGTTTTAGTAAACTGAAAGTCCCATAGTTTCATTTTTTTTATAATTGCAAATCCCAGATATATCTATATATTGGTCCAACCTGAAATCCTCTGAGAACTTTGAGGCTAATAGAACAATAAACCATCTCCATCAGGCACAGATTTTAACCTTACAAAATGATTGAATATCTACAAGATTGAATATATTAGTCTGATACAAATTCACAATAGAACACTCAGCTTGAACTTAATTTCAGTGGCTTTTGAGGTTTGGTAATAATCATAACCCGGTAACAAGTACTCAAAAATTGATATTTACTAATGTTTGCCTAGTTTGGTACAAGGCAATTTAGTATTGGAACACTCAGATTTTACTTTACTTGTTTATTATTTGACCATGATAATGGTATATCCTGTGAGTGCCGAATATTTTGAGTTGATGTAACCAGCAGATGTGGTTGGTTGGTTCGTTGGTTGACTTTTATGGCATATCAGCCATTGCAGTGCAGATGCGATTAGTTAAATATAAACACTGTATATATTCTAAGTATGTATTAGGCAACACTTAAATTTTAGCAAAAAAATCATTATGATATAATTCATGTATAAGTCAACCTATTTTTTTAAGGATAATTGAATAACAAATTTCATTGTATATCAAATGCATTTCAGGATACTTTCAGTGAAAATCTCCCTGACACCATACAAACTACCAAAAATACATGTCTGATGATGGTGTTTAGCTGACTACCACATTTAGCAACTCATTCAAACCCTGTAAGCTGTCTAGTTAGAGCTTGAGAAACATATTGGATGCTGTGAGATAGCATCATTTTATTTATACTTTTAATGTGCATCTTGTATGCCAACAAATATGGAGTCTAAAGAACTAAACATCAATGGCAAAACACAGTTTATGTGCTCTTTTGCAAAAGTATCCAACCATTTAATATCAACAAAAACATAGCTTGCTTAGAGCAATGAAATTTAGTCACTTTCCAATTACCTCTCTTAAGATCTCACACACATCCCTTCTACTTTGTAAAGTATTCTACAAAATTCTCTTTTTTTTTGTATACTTAAGACCATACATATTGACAAGGCAAAGAATTTCAGAATGACAAATGAAGAATTAGGTTGAAACAAAAGTGTAGTACAAAGTGACAACAAAGCAGAAATCCAAAGGAAGACATAGCAAGATACTGATTAAAACTTGATTTTAAAATTCCAAGTTTGCATTTGGGAGGAACACATTCATGATGTTGTTTTATCTATGATGCAGATGTTTTAGGAAAGAGACAGTTAGACTGAGACATGCAATAAGTATGGGAAGGATTTACTTGTTCACTTAAGACTGAAAAGCAAGTTTTCTCTGGAAACTTTCTAATTGGTGAAACCAATAACTATAGTTCATCCTAAGATCTTCAATAAAATAAAGAGTGGGACCAACTGGCCACATTCAAGTGATAAGAAAGTGAATGAAGTGATGAAAAGCAATCTTATTCCACAAGAATAAGTAACTAGTTATGCACCTGATCTAAAGTGAACAAAATAATCTGAGATGTCCCTGCCAAGTATTGCATCCAAGTGTGAATTTGGTTTGTACAAAGGTACAACTAAGCATCGGGTATCAGATACTTTCTGGAATGATAGAATTGCCAACTCATTTTTGCAGCATTCTTTGCAATTGATGTCTCTCTATAAATCAGAATTAAAGCAGAGACATAAGAGTTTATCATGGCAGTTTATTGGAAAAAAACAAAAGTTGCAGATAATCAAATCTAGATTGTCAGGAAGGGTGGGGATGCTGACTGACCTAGTCAATATGATGTTTTGCCAAAAAAAAACTATGTATGAGATGTTAAGAAATTACTCACAATGTAATTGTGGATGCAACAGTTTCACAGAACTCAAACTCACTCAATAATGTCTCTCTACAAACTGAGGAACCCCATGGGAGAATGTCTGTTCCCAGAGGTACTGTAAAGTCTCTTCTAATTGACTGAATACATTTTAAACAGATCTTGCACCATATGTGTGGATCAGTATAACAAAATTATCATTTGAATTTGGTCTAAAATTTTCACTTTATGTCAGTTATGGATGAGTATTAGATTAAGTGCATTAACAAGGAATGAGATTATGTGGAAAAATAAATATTTCTTGTATAAAGCAAATGATTTTTTGTGGATGATTTTAACAAAAATATTAACTATTTCCTATGAGTATTTATTCAAGTAACTTAGAATATTTTCAGGATTTCCATGCATGCATTATGCAAATATTAGAAATAAATTGTCTTAATCTTACTATTTCACTCAATTTTTTTATTACAATTCACTCAGCCTGTAATTTCTATGACAGCAAAGAACAACTCATATCAAAGAGACAAGTGAATAAGCCGTCAGTGAGACTCAAACACACATCTCTTTCTACTTCAGGGAATCTTAGTTATCTATATCATCTGTGTTGCCAATTACTCTGTAAGAGCAGTTTGTTTTTACTCAACCCCTCTGTTATGGGTAGAATGTGACACAAGGTCAGTTTTTAAGCAGAGTTTGAATTCAGTTTTCCTTCTCCTAGGTCAGTTACCATACCAAATTTAAAGAGCCTAATCTGCTCTACTATTTGTCCATAGCATTGGAGTTGGAGTATAGTTGGATTCATACCTTTCCTAAGAGTGAAGAGTGTAAGTGCTATGTGAAATACAAACAGCCTCATTCAGGGATTGAACTTGTATGATTGAGTTAATTTCCTACAACAATAACCGTTGCACCATGAGCACCTCCAATGAGAGCAGTTAGCATAACAGAAATCCAAATCACATGTATAAACTTATTCAATACATTATTTTCAGTTTTATCTGTACCATGTTGGATTTTAATCTTTAGTTGGCCCAAATTTCTAGAGTAAAACATTTTCATTATCAATTTAAAATAATCTTCCTTTTTGACATGAATTATTTTTACATTCTGCAACTTTTAAGTGTATTGTATGGATTCAGAAATAAGAGAGAAATAAAGAAATAAAATTTGAACTTTCATCTCATTCTATTTTTTTAATTCAAGTACAAGTCAGAATAGAAAGATATACATGTGTATACATACATACATACATATATATATATATATATATATATATATATATATATATATATATATATATATATATATATATATATATACATATATGGGGGGGGGGTAAAAATATTATTCTGTTCAGACTTGTAATTGAATAAAAAGAAAATAGAATAAATGAGATGAAAGTTCAAATTTTATTTCTTTATTTCTCTTTTATTTCTGAATCCATATATATATATATATATATATTGTTGCTGGTAAATATTTTTCATATCAAAACGTTGCTCGTAGCTCTTAACATTATACACGGATTGGGATGTCAAGCAGCTATTAAAGATTTTATTAAGTTATTTTGCTGATAACAATATATTGGTAATTGATAAAGAATTTCATGTATTTTCCACCCAGAAAAAAGGGAGACATTCCCAATTTAGTAGATCATGATTAATTAGGTCATCCATTAATTTGAGTTAAATCTCAAAAAAACAAAATAAATCAGGTGTTTTTGTGAACATTTCACTTTGTTAATTGGGCCACTGGTTAATTGGAGCATCCATTTATTTGATTCAAACCTCAATGAACCAAAGCAATTCAAATATCCAGTTTATGTGTTTATCATGATGCAAAATACTTTTCTATACACTAAAACTGTCCATTTCATGTAGATGGGACAATTCTATGCAGTAAAATCTTCTGATGACATAGAAATAGAGGAATATTATTATTTTTTATATTTATCCCCCAAAATGCTAACAATAAGCAATTCAGAGATCTCTGTGTTTTGTACTCATTTCATAATATAATAGAAATATAATTTCATTTTATTTTAAGTAGAATTTTATGATATTCCAAATGATTTATATCTTAGATTATTTTTAGCTTCCAGATATCAAATATTTCTGCCATTTTTTGTAACAATTTA
The DNA here is from genome assembly GCA_963585895.1 of Sepioteuthis lessoniana. NCBI lineage: Eukaryota > Metazoa > Mollusca > Cephalopoda > Myopsida > Loliginidae > Sepioteuthis > Sepioteuthis lessoniana. The sequence continues at coordinate 81,911 of CAUZXS010000271.1, read as the reverse complement.
GTTTGCTTATTAGGGCTACAAAGTTGTTTAATTAGGCCTGTGTGAACAAAACAGTTACCATTTTGGCTGATCATTGCTGATTTACTGAGCCAATCATTATCTGCTGTGTTCTGAGCAGCCTTTTAGAGTATAGGTAAAATATGTGTGCCATCTAATTCAAGTAAAATTCCAGTCAGTTAAAATGGTTAAAAAGGAAGTGAAAAATACATCATCATACCATTTGTTTTAAAAACAGCCTGTATGAGATGATGACCCCTTGATATATAAACAGATGTGTGTTTGCTTGTTTGTTTGTTTGTTTGTTTGTTTGTTTGTTTGTTTGTTTGTTTGTTGGTTTGGTTTGGTTTTATGGCATATCAACCTTATTTGATGCCAAATCCATTTTTATACAAATAAACAGTTCTATTTCAAACAATTCAGTTTAGCAAAAGTAGACAGTTCAATTGTCAAAGACACTTCTATTTCAAGCTATTCAGTTTAGTCAAATAGTTCTATTTCAAACAGTTCAGTTTAGTAAAAGCACATAGTTTAAATGTCAAAACAGTTATATTTTGAGTAATTCAGTTGAGTATAAGTACACAGTTTAGTTCTATTTGACACATAGATAGGACCCTATCAGGTGCTATCTCTCTGGGTCTGAATGGACCAGTGAGCAATGGCAATGAAGGGTACTCTGCATTCCCCAAAGCTCCAGCATTACTGGAGCTTCATCTTCAGATTGTTTTTGTGTTATATCCAGGACACTGTTTGGTGGGGGGGTAGCCCTCTGCAGAGGTGCAGTTTTATAGCCCCGGTCGACTGGGTAATATAAACAGATTGTGTAATGGTTATCATATAAGTAAATGATACAAATTCCAAATTGTCCTGTTGGAAGGAGTTGTAACATGCCAACTGCATTCTCTGTCAAAGGTTGTGTTAGGTTGTTTTATCTCTGATACAAATGCTTGAGGAAAGACTAAGATATGCATTCAATATCAGAAAGATTTAGAAAGAATAAATGCTACTCAATAGTGACAGAAAAAGAAAGAATAAAAGCTGCCCACTTGGCAGAAAAACAAATTCTTACAGGAAATTTTCAAATAGGTTGAGCCAATGAATGTATTTCATCCTAACATCTTCCATAAAAGTAGCAATAAAAGAAGGACAAACTGACTACATTCTAGTGATGAGAAAGTGGGTAAGGGGATGAAAAGTCACTACAAAAGGGGTGCTCTTGCTTCAATATTAAACTGTGTCAGCATACTAAATGAGTGGATAATTACTGACCCACACTCTTTGGATATTATAGGTATAGTGCATACATATTTTAATACTACCACATTAAAAACAGCAGCATTGTCTCAAGTAAAGCTTTTATCAGATGATAACCCTGAAGGTAAGCATTATTTTGTGGTTTAAACATCATTACCACTCACTCAAGGTATCTAAATATTACCTCATGAAAACAGTAGACTTTGTTGTTTCTCTGTTACACAATGTGAATGCCAGATCAATTGAGATACTGTCTATGTATGAATTTTAGAGACATTTAATATATTTTCTTCTTTTTCATACAGACATTCCAAGTTTAACCAGGTACATTAAAGTTAGATAGGCAATAAAACCTTGACATTCCACTTCAAAAGGAAAATATATTCCTTATCAGGCCACATTTCCTGCTTTCTCTGAAGAGATCTTCCTATTTTTTCCAGCTTACGTTTATAAGCCCAGTTAATCTTATGTATTTACTATACAACAAAATAAAAACAGATTTAAATTTTTTCATTATTTGATACTCACTTAAAGGACACCTTTGACAACCATTAAGTTCAATGTCAAGTCACACTCTGTTTATAGAATTTTTATAATAATTAATTGCATATAAACAAATAAGGGGAAGTACTCTATCATTAGCATTTAGTAATTATCTCCCTGGATAGATTATAATGACTGGAGTGAGTGTGAATTCTGATACACTTTGTTATTAAGTTACACATATTAGAAATTGTTTTAAATTCTCAGAGCATTTTAATTCTCTTATAGTCACAACTTCTTTATGACTTGAAATTTCTGCTATATTATAGTTGCATACAAAAATTGGATCATAATAATATAAAATTCCAATCAATAGGGCTTTCTAAAAGCCAGAATTTCAGTGTTTGCAATAAAAAGAAACTGAAATTATGAAAAAAAAATAACAAAAAATAAGAAGTAATTGTTATTTCTTTCATTTTAATTTCAATTGTATTTCACCACTATAACGTTTATTATCACTGTAGGTGATTGGTCTGAAGAGTTGCTATGAAAAACAACTAAAGTCAAAATGAAAGAAATACTGGTCAAAAAAAGAATAACGCATTTATTATTGAAAATATTCTTGGCAAAATTGACTCTATCTGGGATTGTGCATTGAGGTAGTAAAGGAGCTAATGTATTGATATTACAACTGTGAATTCAATGTTCGAGAGGTTCTTTGTAACTTGATAGTTTAAGTCTACCTAAAATGAACCACTGGCAGGGAGTGTTTATCTTAGATTTCTTTCCTTCCTTGGTATGCATTTGTTGATTTTGATGTACAGAATTATGTTGAAACTATCAGCACCAAAAACAGAATCTAAGATATTCATTTTACACTAATACTCTTTGGTAGGGCATGAATCTATCTTTCCCTACATGCCGTACCACTGCTAAATATCTTGACAAAATTTTTAATCACAGACATGTCATGATTGGTTAATGGAGAAAAAGGGTAGGTAAGTGAGCACTTGAGAAAACCACTCCCTTATTGTAATATTTACAGCCCAACTGAACCAGCAAAAAGTTGTGACTTTTACTATCAAACTTAACAAAATATAATCATATATTGTAAACGAGTGAGCATCTCCAGGCATGTACAAATAATAATAATAATAATAATCAACATGCAGTTTTCATGTAGATTGATGGATAGAAACTGTGTACCAGACCCTATGAGACTGTTTTGTTCTGTATCCCCTCTTCACTGTGTATATTTCTGAGGAAATATAGAAACATATTTCTCATAAAATATATAACATAAGAGTAAAAATTGGATTTTCTCATTTGAAAATAGGTATTGCCAAAATCCATTATATTTTTATTTTTGCAAATAATACAGGAATATAATTATCAGATCTGTTTTTGGTTTGTTTTTGGTTTTTAAATAATCAAAAAGCAAGGAAATCAAACTAAATCAAATGAAACTACTTTTGTTTTGTAGCTGAAGGAAATAAGAATAAAATATTCAAAAATATATGGATAAAATAAAATGAAAATCACCACATAACTAGATAGTTATTATTATGTTTTAATTAGCAGAAATCTAAAAACTAATTATATATAAATCAGGAATGTTAATAAAAAAGTTGTTTTTTTGTATTTTCATTACATGATTATCATATTTTGACTCTAAAACATTAACTCTAAAACTCTCTGTATCATTCCTTTTTAGACCCTCAATCAGTGGTTAATGCTTTAGATAGTCTCATCAAACCTCTGGATAATTACCATTACCTCCAAAACACATTCAGTTTACCCTCTTCAACTCATAATGAACTCACATTAACTAATCTGGTATTATATACACTCGTGAATTTTGGAATGCACTCTTCAAGAACGCATGGCACAGTGGATAAAGGCATTGGCTAGATCCAGTGACATACCCAAAAGAATGTGAGTTCAATACCTGGTGAAGGCAGTGGAGAATTCTCAGAGGGGAAATTAATGGGAGATAACAGATAACTGACATCCATTAAACATGGCTCGTGGAACTAGAACAGTCTACACCAGTGAGCAAAATAAAGGGTTAAGTTCGACATTCCAACCACCTAAAGAAGGCCAGAGTGTACAACAGCCGAAACGTTGTGATAAACATGGTAACAAAGAGGAGGACAATAGTCCGAAAAATGTAAATAATGTACTCTTTTAGGTATGACATATTTCCTATCATTTTCTTGTACACTTTAACCTTCAGTTGTTCACAGAGATCACAGAAGTCAGAATTATGATAGTAGAATTGTAAATATATTATTATAGGACATCATAAATGGAAGTATGCATAGCCTTAATGGTTACGTCATATAAAATGCAATTGGCATGCAAAGTTCAAATTACAGCTGTAACAGTTTTTACTCACTTCACATATTAATGCTCTGAGAAAAGACACAAATCTATCTTTTCTCATCCTTTTCTGGAGACCATAACTTGTTAGAATGCACTTTAGACAAGAAGAAGAACAATACTGAGTTTAAGCATCCACTGCTTCACTGTCATACACAGTCATAGGAAAGACTTTGGCAGTAAACGATGAGGACAACAGTTCAACATGATCTTCAGTCTCGTTCTAGTTACTCTGGTGATAACTCTGGTGCCAAGCTGCATTGTCCATCAACCTTTGCTTGAACCAAATTCAAGTTGGTGTCGAGAGGAAAGATTTGCTGCATGAACGACTGTGTCTTGCATACAATCATGTGCCCTGGAAAGGTAACAACATCTTTTAGGCACAGATTTATGATATTGAGAGACAGACGGGTAACACAAAGATAAAATCATCTAAATTATATTTGATATCTATTGAAACCAGCTTTTGTTCTTGGCTGCCAGTCTTTTTCAATAGCAAAAGCCTTGTTACTGGGGATCTCTCTTTTACAATGTACCTCCTATTGCACCAAAACAATGTCAGGATAATTCAAGATATGACTCTTGGACATAAAGGTATATTTTATAAAAATTCATCTTTAAAAAAAATTGTTTGAAGTCAATGAGTCTATGATATTAATCTTATTGTTACTTTTTTTTTTTGTTATGTCATCTTATATACTTTCTTCTAATTCATGATGCTTACTTAATCAGTGTAGATGATTAAATAAGATGATAATAAGCAATAAAATAGATGCAATAAGAAATAGTAAAAAATGAATAATAACAGCTTAATAAATTTGGATAACATTAGAATATTGGGTCCACTGTTACTATTAGGGGTAAACATGCAACAATAATAAAATGAAAGAAAAACTAGTTTAAAATTATTTATAATGAAAATGGATAACCTTAAGAATTCAGATAACTTAAAATTATAACATCAAGAAGCAAACAAAGTAAAAATGTGAAAAAATTAATAATAATACAATTTCATTTAAGAAATTCAAACAGTTTATTTCTTGTTTTACTATTAGGAGTAAATAAACAACATAACATGGAGAATAATTAGATAAGGAACAATGTAGCTGTATGACTAAATCTGAATTATGTCTATAGGTTAACTTTGATAGCTTAATCAGTAACTCACTGCCTGGCAGAATCTCAAGGAGAATTTTCTCCTTAGAAACTCATTCTTTATTTCTAATCCATGTTGTTTATTCATTGTTGATTAAATGTAAAAATGACCAGAGCATTGTTACAAAAAGCAACTAAAATAAGATGAATGAAATACTAGTCAAAATTAATTATGATCTTCAGATTTATTGTGTTTGTAAGTTGACTGACACTTGATCACTTGAAAAGCAGGAGGGCATGGAAATCTGTGGTACAGTCTAATGTATGAAATTTGATCATTGATTCTTTTTTTAACTTAAAGTCTGATAAAACTTAAAATGGTGCTAAGAGTTAAGCATTTGAATCTTAGCAAGGTGATTAACAAAAAAACAAATGATAAAGCCACATTTCAATCTACAAAAAAAAAGATATCAATGATTTCAGTTCAACCAAAAATAGACTGAAGTTCAAATCTCATCATCTTACTCAAATGACAGTTGGTAGTTCATTGACACAAGGAAGAAACTTTTGGTTGTATTCTCTTTTATATCAATCTCATACTTGTTTACATTTCAGGAATTAAAAAGTGAGAAGGAAGGTCATTTAATATGACTGACCTAAATAAGTAAACAGGAAAAGAATTAATGTCTGACTTCTAGAAACATAGATCAGATGTATTATATTGCTTGGGATCCCTTCTTGGAGTAATTTTTTTCTTATTTATTCTAAAATTGTTAAATTTATTTCTCTAACAGTGCTTTTTTTAAAATAACACCAAGCTTGAAACTGTTTAGATCAGGCGAGTTATATTGAGTTTAATCCATACTTGAGCCTATTTTTTCCTATTTATTCTAAAATTGTTACTTTTGCTGTTTTAATTGATAGCTTTGACCATGTTTACTCAATATTCTTCATTTGTGATCTACTTAGATTGAGTGTATATCAATCTCCTGAGAATTATGTTTTCAAAATGAAATAAAAGTAAAGCTGGTAACCTTAGTTTAGGGTGACCCAAAGGCTCTCTTTTCAATAACTACCACACCAAGGTGTAGGGGAAGGTGCTACTCCATTCCCTGGTTGCTCAACTTTACTCTTACTTTATAATGCTGAGTGTTAAGCAAGGAGGCGTCAAGTACCATTTTTTGAGTCTTTGGGATTGAATCCCAGTCTCCCAGACCATTGACAAACACTCTACTCATTAGGCCAATGGCCCGGTTACTCTAATTGAAATACTCATGGATAATACATTCCATAACAATGAAACTCTAATAATAAAATTTATAAGATATGTGTATCTTTTGTTCTTTATAGAGCATATATTCAATGTTCTTTCTCATTATCTTTAAATTTTTTTTTAAACATTTTTTTCTGTTAATGTTTCTTTTTTGACTCTTAATCATTTGAATTTTTTTATTCGATGGCAAAATTTGAAGGAAGAAAGGAAAAAAATGGTTTTCTGAAGTCAGCAGGTTTACCGGATGCAATATCTAGTCGAGGGTTGTCAAAGAGGATACCTGCCCAAATATTGTAATTAAAACAACAGGAAAAAGGATACTGGTTCAAATAAATCATGGAATAATTATGTTATAAGGTTTCATTACAAAATTTAAAACTAGCAGTTATAAAAATTGATATATCTTGAGAATATTACTGTCTAGGCAAGAAATTGTAAAATATTTTCTTTAAAATATGAGAGATTCCCATTCCACAAGTTATATGAACTTAATATTATCATAGTTTGTCAAGCAATGATTATTAGCTGTTACTAGATGATCAACTGCTTTCAGCTTTTGATTGGTTAGTCAAAACAAAATATAGTGTTTGTTGTTAGATGACATTAAGAACTTCTAGGTCTAATTATATCTAAAAAAAAACAATGCTTGTTAACCATCACATTGCAACAGTGACTCTTTTCTACTCTTGTGTATGAGCATTTTTATTTTTTACTTTATTTTAAGAGTGTGTGAATTATAACCTAAATTGTTCACAGAGTTTTGATACAAATTCACTTTCTACTAGAATTATTAATAAATTAATTGTAAGCGAATGGTGCTGGGACATGAATTGAGAATTTATCAAAAAGTAGTTGGAAGAAAAATAAGTTGATGAAGTTCAATATCTCTTTCAGTGGGGTAAGTGTAACAAGATATGACTTATCTAGCATTCCTGTCTGGGTTACCAGTGATGGCCATCAAAGTGGTGATGGAGCATTCTGGAAACTCCAATATAAGATGATGGATTTTGTTTTCTGCCTCTTTTTCTCTTTTGATGGCTGAAGTGCAAGGAGACTTACATCCACATGAACAGAGAATAAGGAATGAATCAAAGATACAAGATGAGTCCAGTTTCTAGAAACAAAGAAGCTATCTTGCACATAGTGTCCTTTATCCATTTCTTCCTATTACCACAGCCTCAGAGACTAGAAAGAGAGAATAAAGCAACAAGATCTTGATGCTTAAGATGTGTCGCCTTTTTATATTTTCCCCTCCCCATCCTATGAGTAGCCATCACCAACAAAGTATTCATTGATGACTGTGCTATACAAATTATTCATGATTAATTAGGATTTATTTGGTTGGACAAAAAAGTTTTATATGGTTTTTGTGGAGCATTTGGTTTTAACTATTTTTTTCGAAAAGATTTCTTTTGATTTTATTGTGACTGCTATCCTATCAACATGCATTTTTTTAAAATCAAAATTGGCTTATTTTTGTTTGTTGATATAAACACTAAAATTAATAAAAATAAACGATATTAAGAAAATTAAAAAGTGATTCAACCTCAAAAAGATTTCTGTAATTTTTAGAAAAGGTACTACAAATGATTAAGTAAATCAAAAGTAGTTTATGAAGTTTCATGCTTGATAGACTAAGATAGATTGCAACCAGATCAATTAATAAATGATTGATTGATTGGTTTTAATGACATGTCAACCTGTCTATGTTTTGATGGGGAATCTTTACTCTTTGCAGGAGATACAGTCAGCATATTCAGCCACCTAAAGGACAGGGCCAGTTTTGAGGCTGTGACCTATCAGGCTGATGTTTGAAAATGAGGAAAACTTTGTTAACCAATAATGCTAATTCTGGCTAGAATTTGTATCCTGACCCTGTTGAAGCACAAACTGACTTGTCTCACTCTGTGAACTCTTTCTAGCCCCTATCACATGATCTATATCTGTCACATGATCTGTAATCATGACATTCAGCTTGCTGACATGGTGACATCCTGTTTACTTTTACAAATCTCTGCAGGTATGTGATCTTTTCTATGCTCTCTTAGAGTCATCTATAGTCATATCACATATAGCCCAGAATTTTTTTTCTGCTTCAAAAGCATACTGTGTCATAGATTAAAAATTTAGTCTAAAAATGTCAAACACTACTTTAGTATATTTGATGATGAGGCTAAAGTTCTGGAGATCTGGGTAGTGTGGAATCTCTCTTTATTGCTATTACTCTCAGGTCCACTCTGGTTGTACCCATTAGAGTCCCATCAATGAGTTGAATAGAACTGTTTGAAAATTATTTATATGTGATAGGATCATGTGCAAAAACAAAATACCTTTATGAAATAACTCCACAGAAGATATAAATATGAACATACAATGAATTTAATCCCTTATATTCTCAGCATAAATAACCCAAGATGGGTCAACATGCCATTAAAATCAATCAATCAATTGATCAATCAAAGGAGGCCTGAAAATTGCACAAAATATATATAAATTGTTAAAATTATCATCTATGTCCTTCTTTCTATCACAGTTTTAAACCAACAATATTTCAATTGGCAATTTAAAACTTTGATGTTCTGGTTAAGAATAAGTGACGGCAAGTAACAGTCACCTATTCAGCAGACTATGCTGCATAACAATTGTTTTACTTTCTGTATCCCAATATATAGTAGGTTAATTTATAATCCAATTATCAACATTAATCAGATGGCCAAAATTGAAATGTAAACAAAACAGAAGCCATGGTGGTAGCCATTTGCATTACATATCATCTGAGCATGAATGATGATATTGTTAACTTTTGTACTTACACTTAGGGAAAATGTTTCAATTACAAAAATTCAAATCATCACTGCTTTCCTAATGGTAATTTTAAAATTTAGAATAAAACATTACAAGGAGTATTTGACAAACTCCTAATTTGTTGGGCTGAAAATGGTGGTCAAACATTACATGGAGTTAAATATTTAATAAGTATATACAATTCTCTTATCTGTGTTACAAGGAATTTAAAACAACTCAAGTCTTGGCTTAAAGATTCTACAATAAAACATTGGCTCTAAGGAATCTATGATACAACAATAATGCATACTCAAGGATTGAATAATGCATTTAGTCATATTGAGTTCTGTTTAAATGAATGTTAAGAGTGTCAGTGACATAAAAATGAGTTGTCAATTCAATTGGAATTTATCATGAATACTCTGGAATATCATTTTATTTGTGTATGTATTTACATGCATGAGTTTTGTATAAATCATATTGTGTTTTTGAAGGCTTAATTAAGTTACTACTAGCAAATTCCAAGTTTGTTAAAATCAGTTAAAAATTCTTTGTATGAAGTGTTTCACAAAAATTTCCACTGACTTATGCACATATTAATTGCAAAAAAATAGCTGATTAATGCTTTTCCTTTTTTATTTCCTTTTTTAATTAAAAATAAAGTCACTATCAAGAGAAATCTCCAGATTTATCTAAAAATTACATTATCCTACTTTTGAGTCTCTTAAAACACTTGACCCACCCCTGTTTTACAAAAGCAGTTTTTTTGGTGGGGGTATTTATTTACTTCATCTCATCCCAACATATTAGCTGTATAACTCCAGCTTTTGCTTTATGGTCTCCTATCTTTAAAACCAGTATGTTGATAATATTTAGATATTTTTTCCTTTGACTCAAAAAGTCTATTATCTTCTGGCAAATATTCTATAATGATGAAGTAATTCCTTTGTTCAATTCATTCAATGAAAATTCCCAAAGAATGTTCAGAAATATCTTTTTATAAATGTATATATCAATTCTACATCAACCCTCCTTGATTTTAAAAGCATTTTTAAAAAATGAAACTGGTGGGAGGGGGCATAAATTCTCATTTATTGTAACCTATTAAATGATATGAACATGTTAACAGCTATTCTTCAAATTTAATTTAAAAAGAAGAGATACTTTTCTCTCTACAAATCCAAGTTTTATATTGTTCCACAGAATCAAGCTTTATTCATGAATTCCTGACAAACATAGACACAAACATGCATTGGATTATTTACAAGTAGATGTATCTGTTAAAAAATAATCTGCAGTCCAAATTGACCACTCTGTGCATATATACAAATAAAGTTTAACCTGTTCAATCACAATATCTCGATTGTTGGTTGGTGGGTTGGTTGATGGGTTATATAATTCCAAATCCTATTTATAGATGTCTAACACTTATAGTTTTATTTGCACACAGTTAAATGGTTTAGAGTATTGCTATCTAACTGTAGTAATTCTATTCAATATAAATCTTTGTTATATCCATCAAATTTTTAACTTAGATGGAGTTAATAAATGTTAAGTTAAAACATTCTGAAAATTAAAACTCTTGTTCACTTCTTTAATGTACAGTATAAGTATATATAAGTCTATATATCAGTATAAGTACAGTATATATATATATATATATATGTATATGTATATATATATATATATATATCAGTATAAGTACAGTATAAGTATATATAAGTTTATATATCAGCTACATACTTTGTTATTAATTTTTGTCTAGTTTTTCTTTCATCATTTTCTGTTACTTGCTTATATGCCCATTGGCTACTGGGTTGGGTGTTTGCCAATGACCTGGGAGACAGGGGTTTAATCCCAGGTCGAGTCATACCAAAGACTCAAAAAATGGTATGTGATATCTCCTTGCTTAACAGTTAGCATTATAAGGTATGTATCAAGGGTAAAGTGGAGCAATTCAGGGAAAGAAGTAGCACCCTTCTCTACACCTTGGTGTAGTAGCTATTGAAAAGAGAACCTTCAGGTTGCCCTCGACAACAGTCGCCAACTTTACTAACTAAGTAATAAGATATGAAAGTCTTAAGTTGACTCTGTGATGGAAACATTGTCATTGTTTTTAACAAGTAAGTATCACAAAATTTACATACTGATTTGCTCTTCTGCCAAGGATCAGAGTACTTGCGAACTTTGTCTTAAATCAAAGTGTTACTCAAAGGTTCAAGGATCAGTGTAGTATCTACATACACTACCTATCCTGATATTTCCAAGTTGATTTTATCAGAAGGTTGGCATTGTGGCTATGTTACATGCTCATTATCCTACCATAATTCAAACATTCAACCGAGAGTTGGATGTTTTAATTATGGTAGGATCTACTAGCTAATTTGATGTCTATGCTTGATTTAACACAAAGGAAATTGCAACCAAAAAAAAAGTTTCCTTGTTCATTATTATATATATTCTTTTTGACATATTCATTTTATTTTTGTTGCTTGCTTACATCTATTATAAATTTTACATAATAGTCTTAAGTAATTTAGATCAAGTATTGTCATTTAAAATTTTTGACATTTTTTGTCTAATTTTTGTGGCTTGTTTGACCTATTGTTAGATTGGTTTGGTTTGGTTTCTTTGTTTAATGGCATGGTAACCTTTACAGGTTATTTAATGCCAAAGCCCTCCTTGTAAAAAAAACTTAGCTGAGAAATAAGAAAGTTCATACTTTTCCAAAGGGTATAAGGCCAAATGTGAATCTTATAGCATAACTCACTTAAATGTTGCAGTTCAGTATACTGTCTACTATGTCACGGCGATTGCCTCCCTTGTCATAGTCATACCCACAATAGTCTTAAGTCGTTAAAGTTTCTTAGTTTTCTGTCTTTTTTTTAAGTTGTGTCTTTTTGTTTATAATTAATGAATATAAGAAGCAGAATTTAAATGATAAATAAGTCCTGTTCTATAAATGCCTATTGCAAGATAACAGGCAATTGTGAACCTGATTTTTACTGGGTATGGTCCTGTGATCTGTAACTTAATAAATACCTATGTTTAGTTCCAATGATACATGCTCTACATTCATTTTTGTAAACAAATGAAATCATTTCTACACTTCTTTTTGGCATGTAATACTTTAGTTTTTTCTCTTGCATTCTTATGTAAATTTTCATCGGTGTGAAATTACAGACTTTTGATTTAACTTCCGTATTAATATTTTAAAAAAAAAGGATAATAAAACTTGTCTGCTTGTGAATCATTTTTAAACAGGCTACTCATCTATTGAAAATATAAGTTGTCTGACAATCAATGAATCAAGTACAAATTAAAGATGAGACTACTTATATAATTTTTAAACTATTTCTCTTGGAAAAGAAATGAAATCAATTCTTACTTTGTTTTGTCAAAATACATTTCATCTTGACCTTGGCCTTGTCACCAGCTCCATAGAAAAAGGTAAAATGAGCAATCCACTCTTACAAAATTACCAATCTTTTTCACAGATTCTTTCTTGCTTAATTTGTATTTAGGGCACACAGTAATGATCAAACTCACTGCACAATAATAATACCATATAAGCTATCACTACATGCTATATGAAAATTAGATAAATTAATACAAATAATTAATGTCTCTTACCCACAAAAATAAAATAAATGCTGAAATGAAAGATTTTTGACTGCTTTGTCATGCATATCATCCAGACATTTTTAAGTAATATAAAAGGACAGAATTTCTATGATTACCAGAATTCTTCCAGAAAATTTGTATTTAGAAGTTGACTTTGTTGGCCACTGAAATATTTATTTTTAGAAATCTTCTTGATGCTTCCTGGCAGAGAATGGCTTTCTTTGTTCCAAGGAAGAAGCAAACAGAAAAATCTTGAGGATTGTCAAGTCACAGGGAAATGTCAGTTAAAATGTCAGACATGGACAGTTAAATCTCCACTTCTTTGAGAAGTGGCTTAATTTACAGTTCTTCTGCCTTGGGATCTGTTCTTCTTTTTGACACAGCCAATTCTGTGTAAATCCTCTAATCTGTTGCCATTATAGTTGATACACTTATAAAAGTATCACTTACAGGTAAAACTTGGGGTGTAATGGAAGAAAGGAATTTATGAACCAAGTTCAAGGCTGTTTTATTCATGTCAAACTAATGTCCTTTGGAAAGGCATGAATTCATAACTTTCAGCACCTATGGATAATTTAGTAAGTCAGACTGCACTCTGTAACCTTCATAAGTAACTAGTCAAGGACAACTATGAATTCAAAAATATAGATGGGACCTTTATGGGTACTACCAGAATGATGGACCTGGAAGTAATGTCAATGAAGGAGTACTCAACACTCCATAGAGTCTCATCATCAGATGCTATTTAGTTTCATATTCAGGACATTCGTTTTTAGAAAGGGGTCTTACTTTTTTACGGGGATAGATTCAGCATATTCTAAACCCCACTGACCAGACAGAGAGAGAGAGAGAAAGAGAGAGTTATTTATATACATATGTTGTGTTTATATGAATAATGCCCATGTGAGCTATTGTTTGTGATAAATTCTAAAGACGTAAGTGACTTTTTTATTTTCATTTTTATATAAAATGATTTTTTAACTCTGTACATTAACTGTTGATGTATTCTTAATTCCAAATTAATTAAATGTCGATTGCCGTTGACATTGAGCACTCAAATTGGATACTCCTACTCTTTATATATATATATACATATATATATATATATTTGTGTAACAGGCATATTTGCTCTGTATGTGAATTTTTCTTACATATATCCTGATAGATTAGTATACTAATAGCCATACATCAAGCACTCCTGTGGAATCATATGAAGTTTCTCATATGTTCTAAATATGAATATTCCAAACTCATAGTCTCTGGACACTAACCAGGTTTAAATGATATATATATATATATATATATATATATATATATATATATATATATATATGATAAAGTTGAATACTCCAAAATGCTTCAATAGTAGATGTAATCTGTGCCTAGAAGAAAAAATACAAATAATGATATACCCAGACCCTCAAAAAAAATTACATCAGCGATGTGAATTAATAACTAGATGTAGACATAGGGAATAAATCTAAACTATAGACAAATTATCATAGATAATGTTTCATTAACCAAAACATAGGATTAAATTGAGGTGAAATGAATAAAATAAAATAGAATAAAAAGATGAGAAGATACCATGTGATGTGTACTTACTTTTCAATGGAAGGGTAACTGAATTAACTGGCATGAATATAAATTTTGAATTTAAAATTCTAATTTTAAATTTTGAATTTGATTTAAGATAAGTATTACTGTATCCTTACATAAGGTTATTAAAGAATGTTGAACTTCCCTAAATTATTATTAAATCTGGAGTTTTAAGTTGAAATGTATTTAGAATTTAAAAATTAAAAAGATTTGATTTACTATTATTCCAATTGGTAATAAAAACTAAAAACCGGAAGTGGGCGAAATGGGGAGGAAACTCTTCACCCATCTTCTACCCCCCTCCCACCCTTCCTTCCTGTGTCTATCTGAATTATTTTATCCATTAGATCTGAAGAAGTCCTGTTATTTTTGGTGTTATTGATTCATATCAATACCCATAACAGAATGGAAATAAATTTATAATCCTAATGTGACCAGTTTTTGTTTTTCTTAAAGGAATCATTGCTCTGTGATGTCAGTTACATTGAGCTCTTTATCAGGAAAAGTTAAATGTTCATAGTTGAATGATTTTTTGTTCTGATGGAATTATTCCCGACTCCGGTTTATTTACTGAATAATATATATATATATATATATATATATATATATATATATATATATATATATAAGGTATGACCATATACGCGGACCTACTAGAACATGGATTTTAATAAATTTTTTGCTGTTTTTGTAACCAACGAGGAAATTTTCTCTGTCTCTCTGTCTGTCTCTTTCTCTCTATCTCTCTCTCACTCTCTCTCTCTATCTCTCTCTCTCTCTCTCTCTCTCTCTCTCTGTATATACATATATACCCCACTGTATATATATATATATATATATATATATATATATATACATATATATATATATATATATATATATATATATATATATATTTATATATATATATACATATATATATATATATATATATATATATATATATATATATATATACAGTGGGGTGAAATAAATATTTGTACATATGAAATTAATGCCATATATTCGTATATATGAAAATGTATAAATGGCATTAATTTCTGTGAAATCAATTGTAACCTAAGTTTATATACACATATTAGTAGAATATATCCTTATACAGTAATGTATATAAAAATTTTGTTCAGTCTATGTTTGAAAGATAAAAAATAAAAATTTTCATATGCACGAATATTTATTTCACCCCATTGTATATATATATATATATATATACATAGAATACTTAGTCCAGTTAAACCGGAGTTAGGAGTAATTCCATCAGGACAAGAAATTATTCGTGAATGAATATTTAAATCTTCCTGGTAAAGAGGTCAATGTACCAATTATACAGAGCAATAATTTCTTTAAGAAAAAACAACGAAACCAATCGCAAAGGATTATAAATTTATTTCCATCCTGTTACGCATTTTTGAAATTTTCAAAAACACGAAAAAAAATTAACAGGACTTCATCAGATCAATTAGATAAAAAAACAAGTTTTTTTATCTAATTGATCTGATGAAGTCCTGTTAATTTTTTTCGTGTTTTTGAAAATTTCAAAAATGCGTAACAGGATGGAAATAAATTTATAATCCTTTGTGATTGGTTTCGTTGTTTTTTCTTAAAGAAATATATATATATATATATATATATATATATATATATATATATATATATATATATGTGTGTGTGTGTGTGTGTGTGTGTGTGTGTGTGTGTGTGTGTGTGTGTGTGAATCAATGATTCATTATTATTTTTAGAATTTCTCTTCTCATTCACATTTAAAGTAAAGACATGTCATATTGTTAGTTAATTCAAATGTTACAATATTGAATTGATGGATTGTTACTGAAAAGTTATGAACATAACAAAGGATTATACAAAGTGATTGCATCTTGATTTAGCATCCCCACAATGAATGTAAGACCAATTAAGTCTGGTGGTATTGTATGGTACTGCTAGCAAGCTCTAGGATAGTGGTAATGATGTATTGGCCTGACCCCAGTGTCATCATTTGATAAAGGCTTTGTTGGTCATACAACTGTTGTTTTGTTTGCTGTAGCATGTGAATAAGTGTGTGTGTGTGGTGTGTGTGTGTGTGTGTGTGTGTGTGTGTGTGTGTGTGTGTGTGTGTGTGTGGCCCACTGCTTAATAATTAGATAAAGTATTTGTTTTATGCAACATACATTTATTTTACTATATAACTTTTTTCATTGTCAGTGATCTTAATTCAATGCTTATTATTAACCAAATACATCAAACATTGCACAGAGAAAATATTAGTTCATAATTCAAATAATGACAGGCTATGGTTTTACTAATCATCCCTCATATTTAAATTTCTTGAAATCTTGGATGATGTCTACCTTTCATTACAATCAATAGAAGCATTAAAATCAAAAACTATTTTTATTCAATAAAAAGAAAATATCTGATAATACATATGAAGTGAAAACAGTTGCCCCCACTTTTTTCTATATTTCTAACTGATTTTGAATACTCTATTTATTAAATGAGGATGTGTCAAAATACAATTAGAAGAGTGCTATCAACTATTTGAACTCATAAGCCAAATATTTCAGACTGAGCACTATTTCAATATACACTGTTAGGCCAATATTTTGTTGATAAAATTGGATATTTGATTATTGAAGCCAGATTTTCACATTGGATATTAATGATAGAAGATTTGATATAATATTCATTCATAGCCTTGGTTTGATAGCTTATTAAACAAAGAAGTCTGTGTGCTTGAATGAAGTTTAAATGTGTTTTGTATTAGATTTTTTATTCATTTTGTAAACTCTAGTAATGGAATTTGAAGATCAAGCAGCAAAGGACCCAAAGAATTAATGATTTTTCTGTTTAATTTCAATAGCACTTGTTAACCTTCCTTCATGCATGTTTTTTGATGATATCTAGGGAAATTTTGTTGAAAAAGGCTTTATTTTTGTTTGTTTTCCCTTTGACAAAACAAATCTACAAAAAGAAATTTGTTATTGGTCAGAGAATGATCTGTCCATCCTTTCAATACTGATATGGTTGTCCACATAACAAGCATTTGAGAAGATACTTTAGTAAGTTCCTTACTGGTACTGTGATAAATCAAAACTTGACATTAGAGAATCATTAACTGAATTATGTCACTCAAAGTGCCTGCAAGGAAGAAAACCATTTTCTTTTGCTTTACAGTGTAGATATGTATTTCAGTTATATATGAGAAAACTACTCACCTCTGGTATAACTAGCTCTTCACATATAAAGTCAGTGCTATTTATATTATATCCAACTTGAAACACTTTCTCAAGTAGTCTTGAATCAGTAATAGGCCAGGAAAAGCCAACAGATAATCACTCCTTCAAATATTAATGAATGGCATTGCAGTTTGTTTATGGAATGCAGCAATGTTTAACATCATGATTCCAAAGCAGTAATGATCATGTTGATAAAATTGAATAGATATTTGATTAATGAAGTCAGATTTCAACACTGTCAAATTAAAGGAGACCCAGTTTAGAATCAAACTCTCTAATGAAGGGATGCACCACTAGGAGTCTAATTTTTGTTATTTTCCTACAGAAGCTTTTAGGAATTCCAGTCTAAAAAGTAATATATAATAGAAATATTTTACCAACAATATCAAATCTGTAGCTGTGTCAGTATTACTGAAGGGTTGCACCACTGGACTGTAACAAAATGCCAAGTGAAAAAGCTAGGTGGGAACTATACAAGATGCTGCATGCTGTTTTGAACATATCCGGGAAGTAGCACCTCACAAAACAGCCATTGTACAGCTAGTTGCATCGCATTTCACAAACCAACAAGATGAACAAGACATACAGGGCATTGCTAGTGAAGTAAGGACAGACTCAAAAGTGATGTTTTCTTACACCTGGATACAAGAGGGTCAACAAGCAAAAACTTACATTCATCAGCTCTGTGTTGACACTGGGTGCCACCAAGAAGACTTGCAAAGAGCAATGACCAATAGAGACAGATGGTGAGAGAGTCAAGGGAATCTGCACTATCAACATGCTTTGATGATAATGATGTGAATTATGATGATATTAGCACTATATTTCAACTGATTTCCGATTAGAAGCTTTCAAAAATAAATTCAATAGTTCAAACCTCAATAATTTTAACTCATGCCTATTTTTACAAGCAATAGTAAATCAATGTACTATCAATATTTTTCAATTGATTTCTCACCAGAAACCTTTCTAAAATCCAACTTAAAGGGTGTTGTATAATAAGACCATCTTTTTTGCAACCAACACAAAATCAACATAATGTCGATAATGTTTAACTGACTTCATATTAGAAGACTTCATGAAATCTAACCTAGTTTTAAATGATCTAAAAAGCTTTCTGAGTATTTCTTTTAACTTCTTAAGAACTTCAGCAATCAGAACACTATATTGTTAATGGTTTTACATTAGAAAAGTATTGTAAATGTTTTCTTTCAATATAAATGAATTGAAATCAGGAAAAAGGGATAATCAGTGGTCAGGAATTTTTGAAAATATAACCAGTCGAATGGGCTATAATGTTTTTTTGATAGTTGTTGAGTACTTTTATCTTAAAGAATGTTCCCTAAATCCAACTTTAAAAGCAGATCAAGGGACTATCAGTATTTTTCCATTGATTTCCCAGTAGAAACTTTTACAAATGAGTTTCATTTGAACAAGTGAAAATATTTGTGAACACTTCTACTATTATTTTGACTCTTACATTTTACATTACATTTGACTCTTACATTTTTATGGCTGTATAAAAAGCAATAAAGAATTGTTGCTGGTTTGCAACAAATATATTACAACCTTATCAAAATTTGGCTATTAGTTTTTATTTATTATCATTGATTGATATAGACAGAATTGTACAAATAAAAAAGAATCATTAACAGATCTGTGGACAATGAGGTCATTTGTGATAGTGTAGTATACATCTTTCAAAGGAGTGCAGAAGCAATAAAATGAATGTACACACAATAGATAGGTAAATAAACAGAAACTAGTGTATCCAGCTTTTTTTTACAAACAACAAATCAATTTTCAATATGATTTCCCTCCAGATGCCTTCATTAAAACTAATCTACTTTTAACAAATGAGGTTTTTGAACATTTGTTTATCTTTTAATTCTCTGAAAAACTTTGCCACACATATACATCAAATGCTGGAGAGAATACTCCGATTGTTTGAGTATATCCAAGGGGATATTTTCAACATGTTCTTTTATGATGTCTTCATGAATATACATTGTGTTATTGTAAGATACTGTTGGTATCATCTGGGTTAGTAGTAATGATGCATTGATGCTGAAACTATGTCTGATCTCAGAGCCATCATCTGATAAAGACTATGTTGGTTATAGAGCTTGTTTGCAGCAACACACATGCACATATATATATATATATATATATATATATATATATATATATATATATATATATATGCATTATAACTGTTTTTGGTTGTCACTATCTCACTTGGTGGGTTAGTGGTAGACCAAAATAGTATAATTTGGAGAGTGCTGAATATCTGAGATAGAGCTATAAAATAAATATATATTAGTTTTTATACATATGTATTTAATAACATTGATGCTTATCTGTGACCACAGATGATTGCTGTGTAAAGACAGCATGAAACCAGTGGTTGGAGATAAGCATCCATGCTATTAAATATATATAAAAACTAATACATATTTATTTATATATATATATATATATATATATATATATATATATATATGCATATTTTAATGATTAGATAAAGTATTTATTTTATCCAACATACATTTATTTTACTATATAACTTTTTTCATTGTCAGTGATCTTAATTCAATGCTTATTATTAACCAAATACATCAAACATTGCACAGAGAAAATATTAGTTCATAATTCAAATAATGACAGGCTATGGTTTTACTAATCATCCCTCATATTTAAATTTCTTGAAATCTTGGATGATGTCTACCTTTCATTACAATCAATAGAAGCATTAAAATCAAAAACTATTTTTATTCAATAAAAAGAAAATATCTGATAATACATATGAAGTGAAAACAGTTGCCCCACTTTTTTCTATATTTCTAACTGATTTTGAATACCCTATTTATTAAATGTGGACGTGTCAAAATACAATTAGAAGAGTGCTATTAACTCTTTGAACTCATAAGCCCAATATTTGAGACGAAGATCACTTTGGATAATCAATAAAACAAATCTATATTTTCCATTGTGTATGCAGCTCAGAATTGTGGCACATGCAATTTGCTAAATCATCATTGAATCAGCAGTCAAACTCTATATAAAAAGGTAAATGGTTATTTCTGTGCATCTTTTGCAAAGATGTCAGGAAAATCTGTGAAGATTACATGCATATTTATCAATAGCATTAAATACCATCAAGAGGACTAAACACATGATATCAATTTGCCAATGTTATTAGATCTTATACAGTAAGATATCTTCTGTTATGAACTCTTATGCAGTGAAACATCAAAAAGGCAGAATATATTAATATTTGTGAGCAGTTCATCTGATGTGCACAACTCACATGGAAAATGTCAGAAAAAGTAAAGTTCATTGTCAATTGTCAATATCCATAGATTTCGTCAAAAGCGTTATACAAACTTTCAAAATGAAACAGCTGCAATAAACATTATTTATACCATGAAATAATTGTAATTTTTCTACTGTTGATTAAGTAAAAAAAGTAAAGTTGGCAACCATAGTCGAGGGAGACCTGAAAGTTCCCTTTTCGATAGCAACTACACCAAGGTGTAGGGGAAGGCAAGGAGGCATCAAGTACCATTTTTTGAGTCTTTGGTATGACTCAACCTGGGATTGAACACAGGTCTCCCAGGCCATTGGCAAACACTCTAACCATCATGCCAATGTCTGTAGTCAGCATTTATAGATTAGAATTTGAATCCTCTGCAAAACCCACCAAATGGAGCGTATTTGGTCTTACACTAAACTGCAACTGATGATATAATAAGGTTTTAGTTCTGGAGTACCTCTTCATTGTAATTACTCCCAGATTCACTCTGACCCAGAATGATAGTTCTAACACTCTTATCAATGGATCAAGTAGTTCTGTTTAAAACTTATTCATATGTGATCAAGCCATGTGCAAAAAAAAAACAACTACACAAAAAATGTGTTGTGGTCAAGGGGAGGTTCAAATGATAACACGATTCGGAAATAAGTGATCAGAAATATATTGAAGGAAAATAGTACATGCACAAACAATATCTGGGAGAAACCCCTCCTCAGCTTAACAATCAAGAATATTACCACTCTTGCTAACGGCTCGCTGAGACTGCTCCGAGACTGAGACTGTGCAGAAGAGAGCTCAGTCAGTATATGTCACATGAGTACAAGTTCATATATAGGGGATATCCCAACAAAATGTGAATATACAGTGAGCATGAATTTCTAACCTCTAAGCATAAAATAACCCTAGATGGCTTGATATGCCATTAAAATGAATCTATGAGGCAATAGACTTATTGATGTATTAATATGTATAACATATATATATATATATATATATAATGATAATAAGTAAATATATATAAGTTTTTATATATGTTTAATAGCATGGAATCTTGTCTGTGACCACAGGTTTCATGCTGTCTTACAAACGACAATCATCAGGCAGAGAATGAAAGATATCTTTTGTTCTCTGCCTGATGATTGTCGTTTATAAGACAGCATGAAACCTTTGGTCGCAAACAAGCTTCCATGCAATTAAATATAAATAAAAACTAATATATATTTGCTTATTATTATTATACAATAGCTCTATCACAGATATTAAACACTCTCCAAATTATATCGCATTTGGTCTGCTACAAACCCACAAAGTGAGATAGTGACAACCAACATTGTTATTATAGATATATATATATATATATATCTTAATTGGATCATATATATATATATATTTACCCAACTCCTCTTAAAGGGCAGGCTACAACACAAGATTAATTTTTGAAGTAGAATTTAATAAGTTTGAATTCCAAGTTTTCCTTCTCTTAGTCTAGTTACCATAATCCCAATCTGCCCTTCTTTTTTATCCATAGCTGGATTCAGTTTTGGTTTCTTCAGTTTCTTTGTTTAATGGTATATCAAACTTTCTAGGTTATTTAATGCTAAGGCCATCCTTCTAGAAAACAATAGAGGTACAATTTAACCCATAGCTGGGAAGATAAGGGTCTTCATGGCTTTTTCAAGGGTATATGTGTGAAAGTGCCGTTCAAACTCACTTATTACAATTCTGTAGTCCATCACTTTAACCATTACATCACAAGTCCCCACCTACATTGCTCGAGGGAGAATAATTGGATTCATACCTTTTCCAAGAGTATATGCACTTTGTGAAATCATCTCGGATTTGAACTTGAGTCATCATATCCATTTCCTATGATGGTAAGCATTACATCACAAATACTTCCATTATATAAACATGTGTGTGTGTGTGTGTGTGTGTGTGTGTGTGTGTGTGTGTGTGTGTTAATTGATCCATCAGTCTGTAACCCGGTGTAATTTTCTTGGATATAAAATTTTCATTTTAAAACATTCAATCGATGCAATATGGAGAGGGAACATTGTGACATGCATTGACAAAGGTGGTTATATTGAAAAATAAAGAGATGTTGTGTACAATAAATGCTTTTTCATCTATATTCCATTGATTTATCAACCCTGTCAACAAAGCTTTGAAGACACTGACTGCAACCTCAGTGTAGGGATAAGACCCGTCCCCCACTGCCAAATAAGTATCTTTGGTATGACACTAAACTGCATCTATTCTGGAGTTCTGGGAGTATGTAGTATCCCTTCATTGCCATTACTCCCTGGTCCACTCTGACCTAGAGTGGTCACTCCATTTATAGGTCAAATGGATCTGTCAGAAAATAACTTGTACTGGATCGGAATGTTCGAAATCATATAAATTAGTATTATTGCATAGAATTACTTGAAATCATATAATTGTGTATAAATTATAAATATTAGAAAAGAATAATTGAAACCATTCAGCTGTGTGCCAACAAAGGACTATTATTATTGACAAATAAAAAAGTATAATCGAAAAAAATATTTCCAGTAGGATGTTGAAAATATAGTTATGTATATAATCAAACATTTCAAAGGAATCTAATTTCAGCTTTAAGTAACCCATAAAGGGTTGATATGACATTAAATAAACCAAACCAAAGCAAATCAAGCAATGGATTCTCTCTCTCTCTCTCTCTCTCTCTCTCTCTCTCTCTCTCTCCATATATATATATATATATATAGTTTCTAATGTTCCAATGTATAAGCAGAGAGAAAAAATATATCATTATATACATAGAAATATGTTCTCTAGAAAATGATATTAAAACATAAGGTATAAAAATAGCTCTGAAGGGCATATTTGTTGATAATCAATATTTGCTTAACAAACAAAATGCATGATTGGTTGTGTTAACATTTCAGTTTTTCTTGACATTATCTTCACAGCATTTATAAGACTAGATGTTTATATAACCCACAATACCATGGTTAGCATTTATTAAACAAATATTTCAAAACTCTTATTAATTTTAAAGATATATAAATAAAGTAACACACCAAATTCCAAAAGAAAATATAGAAATACATTGCAAATGTATCAAAAATTGATTGCCATTTCTGCTTAAGATCAGAAATGTAGTATCAAATCACAAGCAGATGAAAATCTCACTCTTAACATGTCTGCCTCAAATCAGAGTGTAGTATCTGTATTCTTGGAAATCCCACAGTTATTTTAAAAACTATCACATATGAAATATGCAGATGTTATGAAGTGTTATTTTGAACAGTATAAAATGAATATTTATGAAAAGAAAAAGAAAGAAAAAAAAACAGATGAATGGATATCTAATGGATTAGTTTAATTTTTAATATTTAACTTTTTTTATTCCTTTTTATTTATTTATTTATTTATTTAATCCTTTTCACAATATATTTAATTAGATTTCTATGAATACAGATAATCTGCTTTGATCCGAGTTGAAGTTATCAGCAGAAGAGCAGAGAAAATAAAACCGAACTGAAAAAATGGCAATATTCATTAATTATTTAGATTTACTTTTAATGTAACCTGTAATAACATAGGTAAGATTCATAAAAACAAATTCATTAAAACTTTAATTCATTCTTATGTTTGAATATATAGAGATATAAAAAATGTTTTACATACTCAGAAAAAAAAACTCCACTTATATTTAATGTGTGAATAGGTATCGTAAATATAATATCAATTCAAAAAGTTCACTATATAACACATATCTATGTTCTGATTGGAGTCTATTTACAAAATACTTGCTTCAAATAAATGCCTAAAAGAATTTAAAATAAGTCTACTCAAATTCTTGCTTTTTGGGTTAGAAGGTTGGGCTCAGTCATAAGGTTAACTATTCTTTAACCTCTTCACAAAATCAAATGGGGTGTCCTCGTGGTGTAATGGTTAAAGTGATGGACTACAGAATTGTAGTAAGCAAGTTTGAACTCCAGTTGTGATATTACGTTCACTTTCAAACAAACACCCTTGTGAAAGTTATGAACCCTTTATCCTCCCAGCTATGGGTTTAATAGTACTCCTACTGTTCTTCTAGAAGGATGGCTTTGGCATTAAATAACCTACAATGGTTAATATGCCATTAAACAAAGAAACTAAACCAAACCAAGCAAAAGCAAATTTGACACATGGTTAACACATACATGAGATCATAGGGAGCTTTCTAATCAAAATTCTTACTAATTTTAAGGATATATAAATAAAGTAACAAACCAAATCCCAAAAGAATATCTAGAAATACATAGCAAATTAATTCCTATCAAAATGAATTGCCATTTCTGCTTAGGATCAGAAATGAAGTATCAAATCAAAATTATAAGCAGATGAAAATATAGAGTGTCTTAATATACATGGGACCCATGTGACTGCTAATAACTCTATTAATAATTTTGTTCTTTTTGTTTCAGATTTGAAAATAGTATACTATAACAACTATTGATCTTTGATTGCAGTGTCTTAAACAAAAGAGGAAAAATATTTTACGTCACTACTTATTTGGAGACAAAATCATTCAAAACTCTCTCAAAATAGATACAATCCATTAATAGGATAATGATTTATTACTGACAAGAAACTCTAAAAAGATTGCAAGTCCTGGAAGCTGATATAATGATAATTAAAAAAAATATTGATTTGATGTCTAGCTCAAAAGATGCATTTTTTACAGGACGTGTTCTAAATAATTGCCATTGTGCTTGTCTCAGTAATAAATCATAGTCATATAAATGGGTTGCATCTATTTTGAGATACTCAGTATCACTTTCAGTTTGCCTGCCTCAAATCAGAGTGTAGAATCTGTATCTATGAAAATCCCACAGTTATTTAAAAAGCTATGACATATAAAATATGCAGATGTTATGAAGTGTTATTTTGAAGAAATTAGTTGTTAATGTTGTAGGAAATAGAATTGGTAACCCAAGTTCAAAACTTGGGCAAGACTATTTGCATTCTATTTCATGCCTTGGGAAAGGCATAAACCCATTTCTTCTTTCCCAAGCTATGAATAAATAGTTGGATAGACTAGGTTTTTAGTTAGGCTATCAGTTTAGAAGTAGGAAAGCTCTGAATTCAAACCACCTGAACCCTGCTTAAAAATTGACTTTGGGTCACATCCTACCAGTACATGGGATTAAGGTAAAAAAATGCACAACATTACAAAATAAGGATTCATCTGACCTGACCTTTTTGTGAAATAGAGAAGTGTTTTTTGGGAATAAGAAACATTTGAACCCAACTGCCTGATTTTTTTCTTTGTCCTGATTCAAAACAAGAATATAATGTTTTCAACAAAACTATGGCTCAAGAAGTTCAATAGATCCTCATCAAGCCATGCTAACAGCATAGAGTTTCCTGACTCTTTCTCACTATCCATCCCTATTGTCCATCACTGTTGATAAGTCATTTAGTCCCACCCAGAATCTGCACAGAGCTGATATATATAAATCCTTGCCAGTTGACATGACATGTCCATTAGGGTATGTTATTTAGGAGTTTGTCCTTACTTCACCAGCAGTGCCTATCATCTTTTGATTGTCTTACTTGGATAGTTTGTAAGATAGGAGGTAAGTGACGGTGCAGCTGCTGTTTTGTGGAGTATTGCTTCCAGGATTTATTCAAAACAGCACATAAAATTCTTAAGTAGCTTCCATCTAGCGTTTTCTCCATGTATGTAGTTAGCATCTATGGTGCAAACATACAGTAGTTCTGACAGGGCCAAAGATTGACTCTAATTCAAATCATATGTTGAAAAGATACTACACTCTTATCCCAGCTGGAAGGCTGAGTAAAGGAGGTATGAACAAGTCTATGAATGAATGAATGAAAACAATCTGAGTAATATTAGTGGAATTTGATCTGTTCACTGAATTTTGCACATTTTTACTTAAAATGTGTTTGGGTAAATTTGGTCTCTATCTATATGTTATAGATTAAAATTCAGGAAGGAAAATATTGTCATTAGTCATGAGAACTGATCTGTTTGTATCCAAATTCTTTGGTTGAGGGAAAAACCATGAGAGGTAGAAAAAGAGAGAAATCTGTGGGCCTTAGTAAATTGTTGCTTTCAAGCAAGAAGAAACACTCTGAAACTTGATAACAAGTGACAAGAAAAAAAGCACTGAATTTGATCAAGTTACATCCATTAGACAGTTTTAAGAGAAAGAGGATGAAGATAATCCCCCCAAAAATCCATACTTATAGGTAATCAATATTTTATTAACAAAAACAAAAATATTGCCAACAGCCCTCCTACTCTGTTGTCTCATGATCAAATATTGATTGCCTCTAAGTATGGTTCTATCTTGATCAAGTTAAGTGATTACTTTGTAGGTTTCAAATATATTGCTTATATAGAATGTGAAGAAATTTTGCTCAGTGTAATACACTCTCTCTCTCTCTCTCTCTCTCTCTCTATATATATATATATATATATATATATATATATTATCTAGTTGTATTTTTCTTCATTAATTTCTAAATCTATTAAGAACTTATTTGTTAAGACATGTATAGTCCAGTCATTTTTTTTTCTATTGTCTAAAGCAAAGACTATCAAGAAAACTTATTTAACAGATTTTCTCTTAATATACAAGAACAGTAGTTTTCCATATACCTGAGTAAAAATAAGCAGGTTGCATTGGATGATCAAAACAAGAGATATAGCTATAAAGAGAGAGTGAGAACTACAGTCTGATTGCAGATACAGAAAGAAACAGAATTTGACCAATGCATTTAAAAGATTCACTTTTGCATTATATCATATCAGTTAATTTACAATCATTATGCCCAAACAGTTTTTAATAGCAAATTATTTTAAAACCCAGAAAAAATGATGGGATTAATGCTTTATATATCAGTACTTCTGGCTATGATCAAAGCAATTGCCTATATTAGTGTTTCCAATTAATTTTATTATGCTATTCAAGCTGTAAAAATTCTATTATAGATTTTAACTAATTTTTTCTGAAGATGGAGACAAGGCAAATTTTGTTGGCCCAAGTATTCCTAAAATACTTAGGGTCTACACTAGATGAGTTTTATATACATATGTATATATATATCCATATTCATTCACATAAAGTGAGTAAACACAGATACTTTGGGTTACTGAAAATACCAAAAATTTTTAATGCAACTATATACAAATTATTGATATTCTTTGCATAAATTTAGCATAATAGAAAAATATATTTGATCTTAAATTTCTTTCATCTATTTTTTAAATATGTCTCTAGGTGCTTGATATAAATGTTTGGTTTGGTTTCGTTTGGTTTCGTTTTATGGCTAATCAACCATTGTAGGTTATTTAATGCCAAAAACTGTTTATACATGTATATTAAAATATATGATTTGTAAACATATTTTATTGATAACATTTTTAAATGAGCCAGAGCTCATTTTTTTTTACACAGGTTTCAAATATTGTGGTGTAACAGTAACAATTTAATGTCAGTCATTTGCTTGCACACATTTTGATAGATATGGGATATGTAAGAGATTAGTTTGTCCGTAATTTCATTTTTAAATGATTTAGAAGTAATTTGTTTGCACTCTAGTACTGCTGTTGTTTCTACGCAGTTAAATTGTTTAATTTATTTCTAACAATTATAATTCCATCCAATATTAATCATTTGTTTGCACAAGGATAAATGGTTCCAAGTATTGCTATGTATCACTAACAATTCAATTGAATATGAGTCATTCATTTACACACTGTTAAGTGATCAAACAGTTTTATTTCAAACAATTCAATTTAGCATAAATACACAGTTTAAATGTCAAACAATTCAATAGATAAGATGCTGTGGTAGCCACTCCAGCCCAGAGTGAGCCTGGGAGCGATGGTCAGTTTCGGATACTCTACATTCCCTAAAGTTCCAGCATTACTGGAGCCTCACTATCTAAGACACTCATTGCAGAAGTGCAGTTGGGGTATTCTACAGCCCTAGCCAACTGGGCTAGATGTCAATGTATATATATATATATATATGAAGGTTGACTCAAAAGTTCCTAGGCAGATCATGATACACTCATGAAATGCAATAAAAGGAGGTTTATTTTTCAACAACATCCTCCTTGCTGTCCACATACTTTTTTCATCAAAGTTGCAATACTCATCTTTACTTAAGCAACCCCGTTCTAATAAAGACTGTATAAATGCTTGTCAATTAATGCCATGGCATAGAGAGTTTGAGTTACATATTACAGTTTTGTGTGAATAAAGTTCTCTTGATTTTTATGAAATTGCTCATTTCCTAAAAAATATAAAATATATTAAATAAATGTTAAATAGTTGCAAGTAAAAAAGATTGTTAGAAAGGGAGTAAAATCTGCCTCTGACATCAAGGGTTAGAGTTCCACACTCAGATGAAAAATCAGGCATCTGTTGATTTTCAAAATAGGCATCTTATTTCTTCTATTTGATTTTATTAAGCTAAGCTTGGTAAATTATGTTTTTTTTAATTTTTGAAATACAAAAAATAAAAGGGCAAAGATAAAGATTACAGAGAGAGAGAGAGAGAGAGAGAGAGAGAGAGAGAGAGAGAGAGAGAGAGGGGGGGTGGGGAATTAAAAGAAAGGAACTTGAAAGAAAGAAAAGATTGAAAAAATAACGCAGCATGTAGAATTACAAATACTGAAAATGTATATGTACACATGCATATATATATATATATATATATATATTTGGAATTTTCTTTTTTATATAGTTGGCTCATTCTGTTAGGAGGGGTGATCGGGTTAGTTATCAAATATGTTTAATATGTTAATTCTTGTGTTGAACGCTATTTTGTTTATAGTAGTTTTTTTATTTTTTATGCTTATTGCTTTAAGGATTTGTGGGCAATTTTCATAGTGATAGATAGATAGATAGATAGATAGATAGAAGACAGGAAAGAGAATCAGTTATATATAAGGAGCAGTCATATTCATGGTATTTTATCTTAGTAACTTTGGTAAAACTCCTACAGCTGTTTATTACAGTTTGATACAATATGAAAGCACCCTGTGGATAGTTACAATCTGTTCTCTTGGTAAAATAAAATTGCTTAACAAATTCAACAACAGTCAATCATAACAACTATGGAAAATGTTTTATGCTCATAGGAAAACAAGGCATAGAAAAAAAGGTCCCAGTCAACTGCTACATA
This sequence comes from Sepioteuthis lessoniana, assembly GCA_963585895.1. Classification (NCBI taxonomy): domain Eukaryota; kingdom Metazoa; phylum Mollusca; class Cephalopoda; order Myopsida; family Loliginidae; genus Sepioteuthis; species Sepioteuthis lessoniana. Next base: position 51,674 of record CAUZXS010000271.1, on the reverse strand, counting down.
TAGAACTGTTAGTTGATAACATCTGGATAAATGTCATAGTTGTGTCTTGCATCAAATATTTTCTAATGAGAAGAAACATGTGAATATAGGCTTTATGATGAAAAATGATATTTATTTTACACAACAAATATTCACTTTTCAACATTGTCTCATTCAGTGCACTCAACTCAGCTCATCTTGATTAATATGATAAAGTGAAAATTTCTGATCATAATTCACCTAATAAATCTGTCAGTCTGTGAGTTTATTGATCTCTTCTTATTCACTAAAACAAAAGCACTTATCTATTGTTACAGATTACCATATCACTTAAGATCAGTCAGAGAGTATCATATGTAGTTAATTAGGGAGAGTTAATTAAGTGTATATACAGTGAGCATTTGAAAAAACGCAACAAATTATAAGCATACAAGTCTTATTGAATGTCTTAATTTTTAATTAACTTTTCTTGTTTCCTTTCATGGAATCAAATATAAGGATTAAGTGAGTGTAAGAACTTTCCTTTGTTTTTTCTTCGGGATTCAAATACCATTATCAAGAATAAAAATATGAAATGGGGGCTTTTCTCTTTAAACAAATGGAGATGTTGAGCTGTTTTCAACTATTACAGTAAATGTAGGTTTAACTGTTTATCTTGTTACAGATGAACTTATTACATATCTGATCAAAATGCACATTATCCAACATATCTAAAAAATACCAATATTATACCAAGTAGAAAATGATACCTGTATCTTATAAATTAGCTGCTAACAATGACTCCACATAATTGAGGCTTTCATCATAAGAATGAGAAACTCCACAATGAATAAGATATTTTTAAGTTTGAGAAGTGGTGTTTAAATGTTTTTATCAATTCATAAATATACAAAACCCAAGCAGATATATTTTATCATCTATTTAAAATTACATTGATATAACTTACTTAAACCAATAAATTTTCAGAAAAATTTAAGTTGCTATTTAAGGACATAATTTAAATCTTAGAATTCCCAAAGTGCCAAAGACAGTTTGTCTGAAGACAACACCCATATCTCAGTTTTGTTCTTGACAATGGTCAGAGAAGAGTTGAAAATGCTTGAACCAAGAGGAAAAGTTCCCTTAATCAAGTTGAAAATCAAGTTTTTATGAAAAGTTTTGAACATAATTAAAAGTGCTTGGAAACTTCACTTTTAGAAAAGTTTAGTCATAGAAAATTAGGTCATTGAAAGTTGGGTCTAAAAAATATGGAAATGTTATTTTTAATAATTAAAAAATATGAACTAAAAATGACCATTCAGAAATACTAATTACACATTCTATGACAAAATCTTCAAATATATATACATATATATATATATATATATATATATATATATATATATATATATATATATATATAAAGTACTAATCTATTGTTACCATACCATATATATATATATATATATAAGCACTGATCTATTGTTTCATATTACCATATAATATACCGTAAAATAAACATGAAGATGAAATATATATATATATATATATATATATATATATATATATATATATATCTTTCATCTTCATGTATATTTTATTTAAAATATTGTCAGGTGTACATTTCTAACAGATGTTCAAAGTCATTGAAATACAATTATTCAGCAGCAACTAATATTTTCCATGATGTACAATGTATATGCCTTGAATGTTTGAATATGACAAATAATATAGCTAACAACATGGCTAAATGCCAGTATCTCCCTATTTAATTATGTTTTGCCATTTCTTAATCAGAATGTAATCTTTGTATTTGTAATTTCTGTCTGAATTTCTGAGATAAAAAAATTATTATCTTTGTATATCAAGTTATTCAAACTGTCATCCTCATTTTACATTGGATAACATTCCATAAAACAAACTCTTTATTCACTCCATGATGGTAGACTGTTCTCATTCAACTACCTATGCTAGAGTATATTTCATAATAATTATTTCTTCGTCTGGCTCTTGTATGTGTTAATGGCAAAACATTTACTGAGTAGTGGTTTATTTCAGTCTTTGTATCAGGCAGTGAATTCCATAGATTATGATTTAGTTAAATAAAAGCTTTATCAAAAAAAGACAAAATTAAGTAGAATTAATATGAGTTATTTATTAGCATGGACAGCAGAATTAAGATTATCAACCCAGTGAATAGAATAAAAGGACCAGTTTGAAATTTTATCAATCTCACTTTATATAAAAGGCACCTGTAGAGCTGTAAAGTACAACAGCTAAAACAATGTAACTCTAACAACCAAGATGAGGATAATGGTTTTAATAAATTTGTGTATAATATAGCAATTGTAATTTTTAAATGATTGACATTTAACTGGGATGAAAGTGTGCATGAATCTCATTTGCCCAGTCAGCTTGGGCTGTAGAATACACTGATTGCATCTCTGCAAAGGGGCAAGACCCTGCCCCTAACAAGTGTCCTGGATATGACACTAAGCAATCTGATGGTGAGGCCCCAGTAATGCTGTAGCTTTGGGGAATGCCGAATACCCCTTTATTGCCATCGCTCCCAGATCCACTCTGGCCCAGAGTGGTAGCATCAGATAGGATCCTATCTATGGGTCAAATAGAATTAAAATGTGTACTTATGCTAAACTGAATTACTTGAAATAGGACTGTTTTGATATTTAAACTGAGTACTAATGCTAAACTGAATTGCTTTAAATAGAACTGTTTTTGACACTAAAATGAATTGTTTGAAATAGAGCCGTTTTTGACAATTTAACTGTGTGGGAACAAAAAGCTATACTTATACTAAAATGAATTGTTTAAAATAGAACTGTTTGACTAAACTGAATAGCTTGAAATAGAAATGTTTTTGACAATTAAACTGTGTACTTATGCTACGAACAGCGACCACCAAACACTATGACTGGGCCCTATTAAACAACAAAGATGTAAGAGATAAATACGTATTAGAATTAAGAAACAGATTCGAAACACTACAAGAAAAGACGGAAAAAAGTACACCAAACGACGAATACGAAAATTTCGTCAATGCACACCTTGAGGCAGCAGCAAAATACATTCCAACAAAAATTAAAACTAAATATAGAGTCCCATGGGAAACTTTAGCGGTGAGAGAAAAACGTGCACTAGTGAAAACAGCCTCCAAAAACTATCGAAAAAACCCAACAAACACAAATGCCTTAAAACTAAAAACGGCACAATATCAATTAGCAGGCATATATATAAAGGAACAGACAGAATACATTCAAAATCAGATAGATAAGATTAGAGACTCGGTGGAAGATAGACAATCTAGAATTGCCTGGCAAACAATAAACGAAGTGAGCAGAAGAAAGAACACAGCCAAAGCAAAACTGAAAGCAGCAAACCAACAAGAAAGAATAAAACTGTGGAAACAGCACTTCGAAAACTTACTTGGAAACCCACCAAAAATAACGCCTGAACCAATCACCAGAATAATTAGCAAACAATTAGACATTAAACTTGGACCGTTCACACAAGAAGAACTCGACTCGGTTCTCAGAAAAATTAAAAATAGGAAAGCTGCAGGACTGGACGAAATTCCCCCGGAAGTATGGAAGACCAGACAATTCGACGACATACTGCTCCGACACTGCAACGCAGTATACAATCAAAATCCGATAGATAGATGGACGAAGGGATGCATACTCCCCTTCCCTAAAAAGGGGGACCTCGGATTAGCCAAAAACTACCGAGGCATAACACTTACATCCATAGCTGCCAAAATCTACAATGCCCTACTACGAAACAGAATAGAACCCAAAATCGACAACATACTTAGAAAAAACCAAAATGGCTTCCGAAGAAATAGATCTACGACCTCACAAATATTAACCATCCGCAGAATCCTTGAAGATGTACGGGCAAAGAACCTACAAGCGACATTAATATTTGTCGACTTTACCAAGGCTTTCGACTCCATTCACAGAGGAAAGATGGAACAAATCCTACTAGCGTACGGCATACCTAAAGAAACCGTAGTGGCAATAACGATTCTCTATAGAAACACTAAAGTAAAAGTACGATCACCAGATGGAGACACAGAATACTTCGACATAGTAGCAGGAGTACTACAAGGAGACACGCTGGCTCCGTATCTCTTTATCATTTGTCTAGACTACGTACTTAGAACATCGATTGACAAAATCAAAGAGAATGGCTTCGAACTGACGAAGAAAAGAAGCAGAAGATACCCCGCAACAACAATTACCGACGCCGACTACGCCGATGACATAGCGATACTGGCAAATACACCTGACCAAGCCGAAACACTTCTGCATAGTTTGGAACGAGCAGCAGCAAGCATAGGCCTCCATGTTAATGCACATAAAACGGAATATATGTGCTATAACCAAACGGGGGACATCTCCACTCTAGAAGGAACCCCTCTTAAACTAGTAGACAAATTCACGTACCTCGGAAGCAGCGTCGAATCAACCGAAAAGGACATCGAAACGAGGTTAACGAAAGCATGGACAGCTATCAATAGGCTATCGACTATATGGAAATCAGACCTAACCGATAAAATGAAACGCAGTTTCTTCCAGGCAGCGGTCACATCGATACTGCTATATGGATGCACTACATGGACGCTAACAAAACGGCTGGAGAAGAAACTAGATGGCAATTACACAAGAATGCTGCGTGCAATCCTCAACAAGTCCTGGCAGCAACACCCCACAAGACACCAACTGTACGGCCACCTGCCCCCTATCACGAAAACTATTCAAGTTAGGCGAACCAGACATGCAGGACATTGCTGGAGAAGCAGAGATGAACTCATAAGAGATGTACTCTTATGGATCCCCACACACGGCCGCGCAAAAGCAGGACGACCAGCACGAACGTACATTCAGCAGCTATGTGAGGATACAGGTTGTTGTCCTGAAGCCCTGCCTAGGGCGATGAACGATAGGGAGGAGTGGCGAAAGAGGGTCAGGGATATCCGTGCTGCCAGCACGATATGATGATGATGACTTATGCTAAACTGAATTGTTTGAAATAGAACTGTTTATGGTTTTGGCATTAAATAACCAACAAAGGTTGATATGCTATAAAACCCGAGCAAACAAACAAGCAATGAATCTCATTTGAAACTTCTCATGAATAGATTTATAAAATTGATAAAGTCAATATGACAAATATCTTCCATCCATTGTCTGCAGCCTAAATTTCAAGATGTCAGCCTTCCAGTGTCCCTAGAGGAAGTTAATCATAAGGGGGATAGATCTAATCAGCAAGGTGGACAGAGGATGTTACAGTGTTGCAATAATAAAGTTACCATTTTTTAAAATAGTTTCAATCACAAATGCATGATGCTGACTATTCCATGCTATGATGGCAACAAAAGTGGCATTGCTACTGCTGGTGCTGCTGCTCAAAGACATTCCTCCTACCAATTCACTACTACCAGTGTCTACAGAGCAGTAATTTTAAATCTGGGAAATCATTCTGCCAGATTCAATATAAACATTCTATATTACCGAAAATTCTAAAATTCTTTTATTTAAGTGCTTGAAAAGCACAGTAAAAAATTCATTTGAATGTAAATAACTTTCCTGTTTCAAGAAGGCAAAGCAATAGTTAACAATTCAATATACTAGCAACAGTCTGACTGGTGACTATATATATATATATATATATATATATATATATATATATATATATATATATATATATTCTTTTACAGTGGCAGGGTGTGACACAGTTTTGGTTTAATATGGTAACTGCTTAGAAAGACAAAATTATGCTAGTTCCATTAATATTTGAATTAAAAGGGTAGCTTCTGATGACTGCTACTGTGGCAAGTCTTGAATGTCCTTTTCAAGAATAAATTAAGCAAATATTTAAACTACATAAACAGGCTGTTTCAGAAAAGTTGATATCATTTCATAATCTAAATACATGACCAATTCTCATTCAAATAATCTCAAATTTTAAAAGCATGTGCAGAAATGACTCAAAATTCTCTGTTTAATGTTTTATGTTTTTTTTCTTTTCTCATGTTGAAATGCCAATCACTGGAAAAGAAAAATGTCATTTAAACATTAAACATAATATTGAGTTGTTTCTCATTCATTTTGTGGGCCTAATATTTTGCCTCTCTCTCTCTCTATATATATATATATATATATAGTGAAAAAGTTGATATGCAATTGTAATTATTTTAAAAATATACAAATGATAAAAAAGTTATGTATTGTTACAATAGTATTATTGAGCTATAAAAAGGATGATATGCTCAGAACAATTGAAAAAAGAAAATTAACATAAGTGCACAAATAACAAAAAAGTACAATCTCTCAAGTGTTCAAATTTCATGTCTTCATTACTATTATTATTTACCCACTTTTGAACATATATATATATATATATATATATATATATATATATATATATATATATATATGTATGTATGCTTTATTTTGGCAGCAGTCTTTATTGTAGATATGTTTTATTAAAAACCTTTGATAAGATGGTTCTTTTTGTTGATTTTTCTTGTCTTTGCACAGAAATACATATTTTAGGTTTCTTCCAAAACACTCAACACTATCAATTGTTGCTATCAGGATTAAATTTGAGATATTATGAAATGTGAATTCAGAGACATTTCATGAATAAAAGTGACATAATATTAAGAGGTTATACCCCTTTGCACTTGCAAGACGCAATACAAGGTCAATTTTTAAGTTGAACTTATCAGGTTTGAATTCAGAGTGTTCCTTCTCTTAGACTGGTTGCCATACCAAGGTGAAAAAGCCCAATATTAACCCATAGCTTGAGGGAGAATAATTGGATTCATAACTTTCACAAAGATATATATATATATATATATATATATATATATATATACAATAAATCATATATATATTCTAAATGTTTTTGTTCTTTATATGGAAGGTTTTAATGGACACTGGCCATAAATAGTTCTTTTATGGATAGGCTTTCATATGGTGAAGATTTTCATCATCAGTTTATTTTTGCACTCTTTTGACAAGATTATACATATTTTGCTTATACATACAAGGAAAATTTTCAAATGGTCTTAGATTTCATTAAACCACACACACACACACACACACACACACACATATATATATATATATATATATATATATATATATGTAATGTATATCTTAACTTTTTATAGGAGGCATTAATAGCCATTATTTGCTTCCAAATCTTCTGAGAATTGTTTCCAATATTAAATTCCACACTCAGTTTACCTCCACACATTTTATGACATACTCATATACTGCTTCTATTACTTTACACACATTCCAGTTTAGTTCCTTGTCTGTTATTTTGGCCTCATTCCAGAAGATATGATGCACTCTTTTTTTCTCCCCACTTTTCCTTCTTTTTTCAAAATCTTCAATTTTGGAATTATTTTCTATAAGGATGCTTATAATTCTACTTCTTCATATCAAGAAATATTAAGAGTATGTGTTGAACATTAAAAATATGTGTTAAACTATACTTCTTCTAAACACATCAAAAGTTACTCATTAGATCAATGATCATTTCTATTAGAATGGAAACAGCTCTATAGAATGCCATTCCATGACAATAAATAAGGCCTAATACCAAAACTTTTATCTAGGCTTGAATGTACATACCTTGAAATGTGATGCACGATATTTTTGGGCTCGTTGGGATGAGGAAAAATAGGTGGAAAAGTTCATAAAAGTGAAAGGTATTTACAGATGTGGTGATAAGAAAAACAAAAAAAGGTAGATTTCACAATCAGTAAAAAAAACAGACTCCTGAATTATTCTTTCAACATTGGGGTAGTACCTTGTATAAGTGTCATATATATATATATATGCTTTATCTAATTTGATTTTTAAATTCCTGTTTAGAAGCCCAGAGAAAAAAATATTGGCGTTACCTTCTCTTTTCCAATTGATAAAACTCATTCAAAATAGCTGTTACTCTGGACACATGTATGTACATGGAACCTTCCATACATTTCCAGACTTTTTTGTACAGGCATTTAAAATTATTGTAGTCTCTTGAAAATTCAGTATGTTATTGCTATACATCTTATGAGATGACTGACCAATTTTTAGGTTCAAATGAACAGCTACAGCAGCAATTGGAATACACTCTACTAAAACCGGATTGTCACAGCAGGTGAATTTCAAAAATGCAATCTGGACATGAGGAAGAATGATATGCAATGAAATTGTGTTTTAAACTTGGAAAAAATGCCACAGAAACGTATGGAATGCTTCAGACTGCTTTTCGTCCATCTTGCATGAATCGAGCATCAGTTTTTGAGTGCCATAAGAGATTCAAGGAAGGCAGAGAGTCTGTGAGGGATGATGAAAGGTGTGGGAGGAGTAAGGAAGTCAATACACCACAGTTGGTTGGCCAAAGGGTTAGGGTTAGGGTTACTATGTTGAGGTTTTAATGGAGTTCAGGAAGAGATTCTGTCGGAAGAGGCAACCACTCTTCAAATCAGGTCAGTGGCATTTCCACCAGGAAAATACACCAGTCCACAACTCCATCCTTGTCACAGACTATTTGACTAAGATGGGCATCAAGACAGTTCGTTACCCTCCCTATAGTCGAGACCTTGCTTCCTGTGACTTTTGGCTATTCCCTAAGCTCAGAGGCTGTCGTTATGAGACAATTGAGGAGATGAAAGAGGCTGTGATGAAGGTCATTGACACGCTCACACAAGAGGATTTTCATGGGGCATTCCAGTAGTTGTTGGAAGGTTACAACAAGTGCATTGCAGCCAGGGGAGATTACTTCGAAGGGGACTTGAGTTTCATGTGTGTACTGTCAATAAAAGTGCCCAAACAAAAAAAGTCTGGAAACTTATTTAATGATCCTTGTATTTACCCAATCCCTCCACTATGAGCAGGATATGATGCAAGATCATGTTTTTCGATCAATGTACAGCTGGTTTGCATTCAGAGTTTTCCTTCTCCTAGACTAGTTGCTTATCCAAGATCAAAGAACCCTGTCTGCCCAACTATTTACCCATATATAAGAGAAAAAAGGTGGATTCATGTTTTTCCTAAGAGCATTAATACAAAGTGAAATGCAAACAGCCTCATCCAGGATTTGAACTTGCATCACCAATTCTGTTTTCTACCATGATAACCATTATGCTAAGTGTGTATCCATTCCAGCAAAGAAATTAAAGAGTCACCATAGAAATTCTATTTTTCAAAGGAAAATGTGCCATAAGCATTCAGTGAAGGTTTCTGGAAAAATTGCATTTGATGTAAACTAAGTAAGACAAAATTACAAGGTGGCTAAAAGTACACGGCAAATAATCATAGTCCACACTGTAGTCCTGATCTTGCACCATCAAACTTTCTTCTGTTTAGGCCAATGAAGGTTTCCAGTTGACAACAGTTCTCCAATGATAATGAGGCAACTTACATATAGCTTTTACATGAAAGATTCATTCAGACATGAAATACCATAACTGAGAAAAAAGAAGTCTATATGGAAGACAAAATTTAGAATCGCGAGACTTTTGTGCTCATTTTCATACGCTTTGAGTGCTTATACTATTAAATCTGTTGTAATTAAACTAGATATTGTTTTTTTTTTGTCAATCTTAATATACAAACCTAAATACATCTTAGCACAAAAATTCCTATAAATATGCACACACATTTACAAACTTATGCAAAAATACACATGGTGATGTTCTTAGTTTGGGGTTTCTTGATTTTATGATAAGCCATCCAATAATTTGAAAATTCTTTATATGATACGTGATATCCATATCATTTACATGTTTTTTATTGTACACTCATAGGAATATCAATGGGTAATAATTTGTTTTCTGATATAAGCATCAATAGTATCTTGTATACATATTAATATGCATATACATGTATGTATGAGTACATATGACTGTATTGGATATATATATATATATATATACGTTTGAGAAATGAATCTAGATATGTGCCTGTTTATATATATATTTTTTTTCCTTCCTCCTTTGATGAGCCAACAATTTTCATATCACCCCTTTTCTACTCAATTGTCATTAAAGTTCTAGACTTTTAAACATCCTCTGGTTGTATTACTTGACCAATCACCAAATGAAAGAGTTCTAATGTCATCTATAATAAAATATTTCCTATTTAATTTTTTTCTTTTCTCCTCTCTTTTATATCTCCCTGTAAAAACATGATTCCTTTAAGTATTTTGCTAAATAAATTTGCATGTACCAGTAATTTATATTGTGAAATGTAAACAAAACGAAAGCCTTATAATTCCTGAGTTGACATATGTTGACTGGTATGATGCTAAGTCTAACATAAAGTTGGGCGGGTTTTGATCCCAGCTTGAAACATCCTATATGTCTAGCCACACTTAAGAGTTGTAATACAATGAAACAGTTTTTATGTGGATGACAATATATATGTGTGCGTGTATGTGTGTATGTGTGTGTGTTTGTCTATTGCATATAAATATGTATATGAGTATGAGTGAGTATGAGGTGTCATAAAAAATATCAAGTTTGAAGCTTTAAATTTCAAAACTTAAATAAGGACATGTAAAGAGCTGAGCAACTTATGTAATAAAGTGATGATGAGGTGAAGACTAGACAAATCAGTGTCAATCAAAAAAAATATATGGAGAGTTTCAATACTTTTTAACAGCCTCCATACTCACCAGACCTAGCTGCATATGATATTTCCTTATTTCATAAAGTGAAAATTTATCTCAAGAGTAAAATTTAAGGACATGGAGGACATTAAAGAGATATAACAGCACAGCTTGACACCATATCAAAATAGGAATTTTAAAGATGCTTTTACCAATTAAAAACTCCCTGGAATATATGTGTTGAATACCAAAAGAACTATTTTAAAGAATCTTAATGTTTCATTTATTTATCTCTTGCTTAAATAGATCTTCATTCTTGATTCTTTCAGAATACCCCTTATATATATATATATATACACATACACATATACATCTGGATGCATACAAAGATATACATGTGTGTGTATTCATATGTGTCTATATCTGTATTGAGATGTATATATCTACTCAAAATAAATAAAATTCTATGTGCTTATAAGAGTGTGTATAAGCAGATTACTTCTATGCCATAATGTTTTTAAAAAGGCGTCTGTGTGTAGCAGGATGCCAGATTAGAGATTTTTAATGTAGTATAGTTAGACTGCCGAGTGAGAGGAAAAAAGACAGTGATAAAAGGAATAGAGAGTGAGATAAAAGACAAAATAATGAGAGAAAGAGAAAATATGAAGAGAGAGAGAGAGAGCCATAAGAAAGAAAGGCAGGTATTCTGAGAAAGAGAGACTAATACATAAATATATAGAGATAAAAAAAATAACAGAGAGAGGGAGAAAAGAAGAATGGAACTGAGCATGTAATAGAAAAAAAGAGAAACTGAATTAGAGGACTGTAAATATAAGCATAGGAAAAGAAATAGAGAAAAATGCATGAAAAAAGAGAGAGACAGAGTCAGAGAAAGAGAACAAAAGAGCCATACAAAAAAGAAGTACAGGATAGAGTGAAATGAAAGGTGAGAGAAAGAGAAAGATGGACAGACATCTGTCATCTTAACAAGAGGAATCAATCAATAATCAATCATTTGCAATAAAGAGAAATCACAGATGATGCTGAGCAGCAGCAGCAACAACTGGAATGGTGGCTGTGGTGATGGCAGCAACACGAAGCTGCTCACCGAGATCTCATTTTGGTCAGCAGTCACCAGTGCCAGATGCTAAAGAGAAAGGAAAGGCAAAAAAATATTTCCTGCAAAATGGTAGAGCAAAAATTTTGTCTTCTGCATAATAAGCCACATTCATTTGTGGTCAGAAATTGAATAGATTTTTATTTCAGTCTTAGTGAACTTTTTTCCCTCTCAAGAATTCTTCAGAAGGTTTTAGAGTTAGAATCAGTCTTTTGTAGAGTCAGCAATAAATGTTTTTTTGTCTTAGAATGAACAGGCTGCCATAAATAACAGTAAAGAAAAAAAGAAATTGTTGAGTTAAAAATTCTTTTCTGCTTAGTCTCGATGCTTTCAACCTACTAGTGTTCCCAATCAGTCACCTATCTAAGTACTGATTAGGATCAGAGCTGCTTAACTTTAAATGTCACAAGAAACAGTGCTTTCAACACGTCCTAACCATAATCTGTCTTTTACTTTGTATGGAAGTAGAAGAACATTTCAATGAAGTAACACTGCCAGTTTATGAATATTCATATATGCTAGCACACACACGTGCTATGCAAATATGGCCATACAATACACACATCGAAGCGGTGACCAATAGCAGAGCAGCGATAGTTGTACTTGTACTAGCCAAAAGTCTAATTGCCAAGTAGACGTCATGCCGTATGTACCACCAACATCCAACCTCAACTAATACTGCTGACCTCAGCTAACCCAACATATTTTTTCTGGTTCTCTTTCTTTTTCTCACATTCTCATTTTTATTTTGTTTTCTTTCTCTCTTTACGATTTGACTCATTTTATTCCATATAATACTCTTATTGACTCCTTTTCATTCTCTTGCTTTCATACAAATATTTTGTCTTTTTTTTTTCTTTCTCTTCATTTTCTCTACTTACTTTTTGTAGCATAAGATCACAAAAAGCTTACAATACCTAAAATTGGATAGAAGTGTATGTGAATTCAAATACTGGATGAGATTGCTTACATTTCACTTTGTGCTAATACCCATGAGAAAGGCATAAATCTTTTTCTATTCTCTCAGCTATGAGTATATTGTCGGGCAGACTAGGTCCTTTAGCCTAGGTATGGCAACCAATCTAGGAGACCACTGAAACCAGCAATACTCAGCTTAAAAATTGACCTATATGATATCCTGCCCATGGTGGAATGGTTGGATTGTTAGGAAGTATTTTAGAATGTCAGATACTGTTTTCAACAAATTCTTAAAGCAGCACCCCTCAAAATCTCTTGCTTCCTGTCTCACAAACCATCCATGTATGAGGAAGAAAACATACTGGCTACTGCTGGAGGAGCAGGAATGAATTCAGAAGTAACATTCTCCTGTGGACTCCTACACATGGACACACCAGTACTAGCTGACCAGCAAATAAATCAGCTCTGTGCAGACACTGGATGCAGTCTATAGAACCTACCAAGAGTAATGACCAATCAGGATCAATGGCAAAAGAGAATCAAGGGGATATGTGCAATCAGCACAACTTGATGATGATGATGATGATGATGATGATGATGATGATGATGATGATGATTGCTTAACTTTGAGAGGATATATTTTCAGTGAGGCTTAACCATAAATATCTTTTACTTTTTTGTTCTCTTTATCCTCTCTCTCTCTCTCTCTCTCTCTCTCTCTCTCTCTCTCTCTCTCTCTCCCACAAACATTCTTTTCCTCCAACCTCTTTCCTTTTATTCTTTTTTTTCTGCATCTCTCTTATTTACTCATCTTTGCTTAGTCTCGCACAAATAATGACCTGATTCAACATTGCTTAACTTCAGTATTTGTTGTATGATAAAAATTTTATATACACATAATCTTTTTTTTAAATATCTCCCATCATTTGTATGATTTCAATTTCTTTATTATAAAATGATACAAGAATAATTGTTCATATCTAATCTGGTGCTTTGTGGTCTGACAACTCCAATGGTCTGACTCATATGGAATCTTCTACTATTACTTTGTATATCTAACACATGAGTTCTTTGATTTGGTTTCAAACAATGATTTGAACAGCAATTTAACTATTTAAAACTGATTTGTGAAACTGAATATTAAAAACCCTAAACATGGTTTGAAGAACTTTAAATCCAACAACTTACTCTGTGTATTTTAGCATAAGATTAAACATATGTTTTTATAAATTATTTTTCATACAATCAATTAAAAAGCATTAGCATACACTAATAAGTTTAATTTCTTATACAGTTTTTATTTTATAAATCATATAAAGATATTTTGTTCTATCTTCAATACAATTAGAAAAACTGTTAAAATCAATAAACTGGAAAAATTTACTATGTAATTATGCAAAAACTAATTCAATTTACATTTATGATTAATTTCTTTAAAAAATACTGTAATCAAAGGCAAGTTTATTATATATTTTATAATTATGAGTAGATTATCTAAAGGAAATTCAAGGATTTGATATTTGGTGATCACATATATAAATTCATGCAAGTAATTGATTAATATAAGAATATTAATTACATTTGCAGTAAAAAATCACTCTTGTTTCAGCCTTACAAAAGATTTTTCATGGCAAGCATCATTTTATGCTCATGCCTGTCATTTTGATTTTGTCTTGTCAGATTGTAAATTTTCTGGTTGGGTTATGCTTCATAGTTGGACATGAAAATAGAGAAAGAAATCTAAAACCTCAAAGTTTAAATGTTTGAAGAACATAGATGTCATTTGTTGAAATAAGTGACTAGTCATTATTATATCCATGAATCATCTTAAGAATAAAGTCATAAGCAAGGAAAATAAATAATATATTCCTCCCCCCACATAGAAAATAGATTATATATTCTTCCCCCCACATAGAAAAACTAAGCTTTCTTTTTCTCTCTCTTCTCTTCTCTCTCTCACTATATATATATATATGTGTGTGTGTGTGTGTGTGTGTGTGTGTGTGTGTGTGTGTGTGTGTGTGTGTACATTAAATTGCATTTGGAGGAGATTTTACCAAGATTGTCTAAAATACATATTTGACTATGCCAATGTATATAATATATATGAATATATTAATTTAGATAATATATGCCTGAAATATATATCAATACAGATGAAGAGAGAACAATATTTTAGTTTATCTTAGTCTGTCACAGGGTCATTTATATATGTGTGTTTGTATGCATGGGTATTGCAAGAAAATTATGCATGTACTGTACATAAGATTTATGAACCCAAGTGATATAGATATGTGCAAATATATGCATGTGTTTTCCTATACATAAGTAATGTGCATGTGTGTGTGTGTGTGTGTGTGTGTGTGCATGTTATACAAGAAATGTATACATGTTTTATATATATAATATAAAACCGAGTAATATAAATATGCAAGTATATGAATGTATGAAGATTGATACTAGTCATGGAAGTCTTTTTCTTATAAACCAAAATATCATGTCATTAGTTTATATTGTGTTAATTTTAAGATAAGCAAACAAAAATCGAAAACATACAAGAAAGACTCAATTATAAAAATATAAAAAAACACAGATAATCATATCATCTTTCTTTCTTCCTGTCTTATTTATCTATTACTCTTTTTCCTCTTTTATCTTATTTTTATTTCTTCTTTCATTCATTCAATGACCAACTTCTTCCTGCTCCTCTCTCGTCACAAGATGATTACGCAAAAATAGAAACGTCAAATGATAGCAGAGGAAATACATTTTGTGGATAACTATTGATGAATCATCCTTGGGCAGTGAAAGCTTGATATTGGTATTGATGAAAATGGTTTGAGGGCAAGTATTGGAGGTTGGAGATAGGGAGACAGGAACACCAGCTTTGTTGACTGGTGTTACACTTAGCTGGACATTATTTTTTTGTGATTGGGATTGCTGGTTCAGGGTTGGACCCCAAAGCTCTATGAATTTCAAATGCAGATTTGTCTAACACCTTTGTATCCTAGGCAACTTGAGATGATGGAGGGGTAGAGGATGCAAAATCAGTAATACTAATAGAGATTGAGTGATGTTCTCTGGCAGGGTGTTGGATGTTGCTTACTGCTTCTATTGATCTTTGCTGCAATTTTATTAAAACCCTTCATATTCATAAATCTATTAAATAACTCAGTATTTGCATTCATCTATTTTTCCGTCCTAACTTCTTAATCTTTATATTCCTCCTATCTCTTTGTAAGTTAAACTTATTAGCAAACTGATGGAAATATTGAGTGTGTGCAAAAGTTCCTGGGATCCGTTTTTAACAGAATGAAATGATTGAATTTTATGAGATTCTGGAATTCCAATTTGACAAGTAAATAAAGGTTATATTATTCCAATCTCCTTGGAAGGACAGAAAAGAAATGGGGAGATATCTTTGCTTTGGTTTGGTTTGGCTGGGCTTTTTGGATTATCAACCATTGTAGGTTATTTAATACCAAATCCTCTTTATTCATATATATATATATATATATATATATATATATATATATGATTTGTAAACACGTTTTGTCAATAACATTCTTAAATGAGCCTGAGCTCTTTCTTACGCACAGTTAAATGGTTTCAAGTATTACCATATAACAGTCACAATTTAACATCAGTTTGCACACATAGTTTGTTCTATTTGACCCATAGTTTGTTCTATTTGACCCAAGTGCTATCATTCAGGGTCAGAGTGGACCTGGGAATGATGGCAATGAAGGGGTACTCCACATTCCCCAAATCTCCAAGGCCAGAGCCTCACCATCTGATAGTTTAATGTCATATCTAGTACACTCATTGAGAGGGGGTCTTACCTCTCTACTGAGATGTAGTTGGTGTATTCTACAGCCCCAGCTGACTGGGCTGAGGGGGGATGTATATTTTTTGTAAAATAAATACAGGGTCTGATAGAATGATCTTTAAGATTTTGAACATTAATAAATTTTTAAAAAAAACATCAATCCTATTCAGAATTTAATTTTACTATAAGAAAGTAAAATATTTACAATTTTTTTTTTTTTTCTCATCCTTTTCTTTTAAAGATTTTATCATCCAAATGTTCGCCTCACAAGTTGTTCCTTCCTCACCCTGAGGTTCAGCTGCCCTCATTAGTTATTTTCCTCTGATATTGCTGTGATTTCATGACAAATAAAATCTTTAAGTCTATCAGTAACCTACAACCAATACTTAAAGGCTAGTGCCTTCAGGTACCCCAGAGGAAGTAATTACAAGAGGATAGATCTGGTGACTGAGCTGGCCATGGGATGCCACCATGTCGTAAGATGAGGTACCCAGAAGAAAAAACTTATCTTAGAATTCCCACAGACAACTTTTTCAATTGAAATAGCACGGTTGCTGTTTCTGCTACCCCCCAAAATAACTCCCACCCAGTCACCATTACTAGCCACTGTACAGCAGTAATTTTTTATCCCGGGAATCATCCTGTTTGACTCTGTATATAAAAATATTTTCCTTTTTTCAATAATAATCAAAAGATAACCTTCAGATACCATTTAGATCAAGACCAAGTTACATCCTATTTATAGAATTTATATGATAAATAATTACAAATAAAAAAGAAGTACTCAATAATTGTCATTTTATAATCACCTCTGTTGAGAAATAATAATGATTGAGAAGAGTGCGATAGCAATAGTTACACGATCATTAAGTTAAAAATTTGATTAGAAATTGCTTTATTTTCTAAATCAGATTATTCTAACGATATTGTGCTAGAATAAATTGCTCTACAATGTGAGATTTTTTCTGCATAACAATAACATGCAAAATCAATTCATTATAACAGATATAACCTAGACCAGCTGCTAATGTCACAAAAGACAGACCTACAATTGTATTGTCTGCTTAGAATTGTTTCTTGATTTCATATGAAAAGAGAAATAGATAGGAGTGGAGATAATAAAATAAGAAGGGAAATATTTGATTTGTAATCATACTTAAGTATATATTTTAAAATTCTGAATTTAACCTGTTAAGCTCATAAAAGATCCATATTACTTCTTTAATGTAAAGAGAACAAAATAACTGATACAATTTAATCATAAAGCAAAGATTAAATCAAAATAATTTAAGTTTTAAATTAACAAATAAAACTTTAAACTTTAAAATCTAAATCAATAAATGAATGTTAAATCAAGGCTTAACAAATAAATTTTACATAATAATGCTTGAATGAATTCCTGATCACTCACAGTCTCTTTCTCTCTGATTTTCAGTACAGTTCCATGTCAAATTATTTACAATACATTTCTATTAACACTGGCTTAATATATATATATATATATATATATCATCATCATCATCATGTCATGCCACCAGCACAGATATCCCTGACCCTCTCTCGCCACTTCTCCCTATCGTTCGTCGCCTCTGGCAAGTCTTCTGGGCTACATCCCGTATCCTCACATAGCTGCTGTATGTATGTTTGAGCTGGTCGTCCTGCTTTTGCCCGACCATATGTGGGGTTCCATAGAAGTACATCCCTTATGAGTTCGTCCCTGCTTCTCCAGCAGTGTCCTGCATGTCTGGTTCGTCTGACTTGGATAGTTTTCATGATGGGAGGCAGGTGGGTTGTTTCCGCTAGGACTTGTTCAATATTGCTCGCAACATTCTTGTGTAATTACCATCTAGCTTCTTCTCCAGCCGTTTAGTTAGCGTCCAAGTAGTGCATCCATACAGCAGTATCGATATGACCGCTGCCTGGAAGAAATTGCGTTTCATTTTATCAGTCAGGTCTGATTTCCATATGATCGATAGCCTATCGATAGCTGTTCATGCCTTCATTAGCTGTGTGACGATGTCTTTTTCGGTTGATGAGACACTACTTCCTAGGTAGGTGAATTTGTCTACCAGTTTCAGAGAGGTTCCGTCTAGTGTGGAGATGTTGCCTGTTTGATTATAGCACATATATTCTGTTTTGTGTACATTGACATGGAGGCCAATGCCTGCGGCAGTTCGTTCCAAACTATGCAGTAGTGTTTCGGGTTGGTTGGGTGTATTTGCCAGTATTGCTATGTCATCAGGGTAGTTGGCGTCGGTAATTGTTTTTGCGGGGTACATTTATATATATACATATATATATATATATACATATAAATATATACATGTGTATATATATATATATATATATATGTAAATATATATATATATATATATATATATATATATACATATATATATATATATATATATATATATATACATATATATTAAGCCAGTGTTAATAGAAATTAAGCTTCCAAGTTATTGAATATACATAAAAGCAAATATATATGGTGTAATGGTTATCGTCGTAGGAAATGGACACGGCAACACAAGTTCAAATCCTGGACGAGACTGATTGCATTTCACATTGCACTAATACCCTTGGGAAAGGTATGAATCCAATTATTCTCCCTCCAGCTATGGGTAAATAGTAGGGCAGTCTGGGTTCTTCAGCCTTGGTAATGCAACTAGTCAGGGAGAAGGAAAACTCTGAATTCAAACCTGTTAAACGCCACTTAAAAATTGACCTAGTGTCATATCCTGCCTGAGCAGAGGGGTTGGGTAAATAGGATTATATTATATAATCGCTCTAATATATATTTTGAACACTCTCCAAATTATACTGCATTTGGTTGGCCTAAAACCCTCCAAGTAAGACTGTGACAACCATGCAATATATATATATATATATATATATATATATATATTTATGCGTGTATATATATATATGCAGTGTAAATAGAAATGTGTTGTAAATGATTTTACTGATCATAAATAATTTTAATGATTTTAAAATTATATATATATATATATATATATATATATATATATATATATATATTCTTGTATTAACTATATCAAAGTCAGCCAATGCTGGGAATGATTCTATTTTTGGATTTTCTTTCTTCAATATCCATGTAATTCAAAATCCAAGAGTGCTCAATGTAAAATCACTTATATTTTTATAATAATATTTATTTCAGCTGACCCTATATTTTTTAGAATGTTAGATCTGCATCTTCAGACAAAGAAATCATGGGAAATAGCCCTATTCTGTCATGGTCTAGTAGGTTGAATCAATAGAATACATCATTGACGGCATCTCTGTGGAGGGGTAAACCATCTCACCCTAACGAGTGTCCTGGATATGATATTAAACAATGAAGAGGTTCTGGTAATACTTGAGCTTTGGGGAATGCGAAGTATCCCTTCTTACCATCACTACTAGGTCCACTCTGGCCCAATGTGGTAGCACCTGATAGGATCCTATGTATGGGTTATGAACTGCTTGACATTTAAACTAAGGGCAAACAAATGACTTGTGCTAAATTGAATTATTTGAAATAGAACTGTTTGACCATTTAACTATGTGTAAACAAATGACTGATGTTTAGTTGAATTGTTAATGATACATAGCAATACTTGGCACTATTTAAGTTTGTTCACTTATGTTTACCAATTATATATATCTAATCTATATGCATAAATCAGATTAAGTTACCTACAACGGTTGATATGCCATAAAACCAAAGCAAACCTATTCTGTCAATAATACCTACATTAAGCTATAGATATAAATAGACATTTTGATATACAAAATAATTTACAATACTCAAGTAAAATCATTAACAATGCATTTATATTATGTTAGCTAAAAACTGGCCCTATGGGTAGGAATTTAGTTAGTTCTTGTGAAATAGTGACTTTGACTCTTGAATGAGCACATGAATTTGGAACTGACCATAAAGTTATTCATCTTATTTTTTATTGTAGCAATAAATATAGACATAATGTTAAATTATATTTTGTGAGGATTTATGTGTTCATAAATATTATTGAGATGTTAACATTTATAACAATTGTACATATTTCTGAGAATTAATAAATATAGGGATAAAATATCAAACATAAGAGTTGAGAGGTAACCACATATTTCAAAGGTAACCACAAGTTCAGACAAGTGAACATTTTTTATGGTACCACAATGTTTTTGTAGGTCCATTCCTTTTTTAGGAGAATAATCTCTAAGGAAAAAGAAAGGTCTCTCTCTCTCTCTCTCTCTCTCTCTCTCTCTCTCTCTCTCTCTCTCTCTCTCTCTGCCCCCCTCTCTCCCTCTCTCTCTGTAAGATTGGTAATAGAAAATGGCTGCTAATATACAAATCAAATCAGTTCCTTCCAGCAATAAAAGATGATGATTCATGTAACTCAGGTGATTCTAATTTATACACAGGAGTTTTCCTTCAAGCTTCCATGTTGTGTAAAGCTTCCATGTTGAGTAAACCCTTCCAAACTGAAATCTATACTTGCCTTACTTAAACAACTAGACAGCAAACCTGATGGATATTTTACCTGAAGAAGTTAGAGTTACATCAATAACACAAAGGAGGAGTTCAATTGTCGAAATAATAGCTTTGTCTGTTTATGACTCTGTTAAAGTTAGAATTATTGTCAACCTTCGAATTATTTTTTCTTTTTTACTCACTACTCAAAGAAGCTGTTATGTTTATATATATGCAGTATGTTTCAGAAAATTCAATATCATTTTGTTATCTAATAACTTGACCAATTCTTGTTCAAATTATCTCAAATTTTAACAGCATGTGTAGAAACAACTCAAAATTCTATGTTTAATGGTCTATATTTATTTTTTCATCTTGGCATCAATATATTTCTCTAACTTCTGCAGTTTGAATTTACAGCACTTGAAACTGGTTTTGACAGAATCTTTGTAATGTTTCTTTGGTTATCATTAGTGTCTTTTATCATATTCAAACACTCTGTACTGCAAACATGTGAACTTGTTATGCTCCTTGATGCAAAATACATGTTTGATACAAAATACTTATTTGATGCAAAATAAATGTTTCACCTATCAGAGTATTAGTATTAATGGACACAGGTTCTATGCTAATGAAGTCAGCATGGTAGAGCATATATATATATATATATATATATGGAGAGAGAGAGAGAGAGAGAGAGAGAGAGAGAGAGCGAGAGAGAGTCCCAGTGATATAATGGCTAATGTGCTGGACTGTAATCTTGAAGTAAGCAAATTTGAAGTCCAGTCACACAATTATGTTCTTTCAGACAAATACCCTTGGGAAAAGTATGAATCCCCTTATCCTCCTAGCTATGGGTTGAATTGCATCACAGCTTTTTTCCTAGAAGGATGGCTTTGGAACTAAATAACCCACAAAGGTTGATATGCGATCAAACAAAGAAGTCTGACAGAACCAATATATATATATATATATATATATATATATATATATATAAAAATGCCATGAGCTATATTGAACAAATCCTGGAAGTAACATTCCACAAAGAATCAGCTGTATAGCCACCTACCTTCCATCTCAAAAATATCAAAATTAAACAAACAAGACATGTAGGACACTACAAGGATGTACATGTAAGAGACATTCTCCTCTGGAACCCTTTAACATGGATAAGCAAGTGACGGACAATGAGCTAGAACTTATCTAAAACAGCTCTGTATAGACACAGGATGTAATCTAGAAGACATGCAGGAAGCGATAGACAATAGCAAGAGAGAGTTAGGGAAATCCGTATTAGAGGCATGACATGATGATGACATATATATATATATATATATATATATATATATATATATATATATATAAGGTTTGATCTGGTGTATATATATATATATATATATAGATATGTATATGTAATTTTGTATTATGAGAATAAATTAAAGTTTTTGTGCTTGTTCATGCAATGTAAATATAAGCAGTTGATATAACAATGATTTCCTGTGTATTTTTACACATGATTTTAGTATTTGCTGTGGTATAATGTATATATATATCCCTGGCAAAGGAATTAATAGGTACCACTCGCGTAATGCAAAGCTCTTTGTATGAATTGAGCACTCCGGTATCCAGTATCTGGTCAGGCAAAATGTAAACAAGCAAAAGCTACTACATGATGTCTTATTATTCCCGAGCTGACATATGTCGACTGATGGCTGATTGGTATGATACTAAGTCTAATGTAAAGTTGGGTAGTTTTCAATCCCAGCTTGAAACATCCTGCCTGTCTAGCAACACTGATGAGTTGCAATACAATGAAACAGTCTGTCTGAGGATGACAATATATATATAATCTTTAGAGTGAATGAAAATTTTAGCACTTTTTTTTAAACAAATCCAATTTATGATTGGAAATGCAAGAAGCTTAAGGATTTTGGAATAAGATAAGTTAATCAAGTTCAAAATTTTTGTTGAGAGATTTTCTATTCATTTAAAAGTAATGATCTTTCAAATGGCCTGAATCCACTCAACCCAATGTTTGAGCTGTAAGAACTCTAGCTTTATAAGAGACAATTCATTTTGAATATTTAATAATAGATCAGGTCAAGGATCATTACTGGCAAGATGTATGTACTAATCCAACCTCTGCACCTTAAGCAGTATGTGACACAAAGTCATTTTAAAGTTGAGTACAGCCATTATAAATTTAGATATTTCCTACTCTTAAACTTGCTAAAACAAAAGAATCTAATATATTTACACAAAGCTGGAGAAAGGAGAGATGGATTCATTTCCTTCCTAAGGGCAATAGTGTGAAGTGAACCACAAAAATCATCCACCAAGATTTTAACTTGGGTCATTGATTCCATTTCCTATGACAATTACTATTATACTCCTCCTTTCTGGTTCTATGTAAGTAGTAAGTAAAGTTGGCGACCATAATCGAGGGCGACCTGAAGATTCCCTTTTCAATAGCTACTGCACCAAGGTGTAGGGGAGGGCACTACTCCTTTCCCTGGATTGCTCCACTTTAGTTTGGTTTGGTTAGTTGGGTTTGATGGCATATCAACCTTTGTAAATTATTTAACGCCAAATTCATTTTCATGTAAATAATCAGCTTTATTTAAAGCAATTCAGTTTAGCATGAGTGCACAGTTTAATTGTTAAAAACATTTCTATTTCAAACAATTCAAGCAGTTATATATAACAATTCAGTTAAGTGTAAGTACAGTTTCAATGACAAAAACAGTTCAATTTCAAATAATTCAGTTTAGCATAAGCACGCAGCTAAAATGTTAGTACAGTTTAATTGTGAAAAACATTTCTATTTCGAGCTATTCAGTTAAGTCAAGCAGTTCTAGTTCAGCTAATTCAGTTTAATATAAGTACAGATTTTGTTTACACAGTTACATGTCAAAACAGTTCTATGTTAAACAATTCAGTTTAGTGTAAATACAGTTTCAATGTCAAAAAACAGTTCTATTTTAAATAATTCAGTTTAGCATAAGCACCTAGTTTAAATTGTCAAAAACATTTCTATTTCAAGCAATTCAGTATAATCAAACAATTCAGTTTAGCATAAGTATGCCGTTAGTTCTATTTAACCCATAGATAGGGCCCTATCAAGTGCTACCACGCCGGGCCAGAGTGGACCTGGGAGCAATGGCAATGAAGGGGTGCACCGTATTCCCCAAGGCCCAAGCGTTACTGGGACCTCACAATCAGACTGTTTAGTGTCATATTCAGGACACTCATTGGGGGGGTCTTATCCCTCTGCAGAGGTGCAGTCTGTGTATTCTACAGCCCCAGCCGACTGGGCAATACTCAGAGTTAAATGTCAAGCAGTTTTATTTCAGATAATTCAGTTCAGCATAAGTACACAGTTTAAACATCAAAACAGTTCTATTTCAAGCAATTCAGTTCAACACTAGTACGCAGTCAAAACAGTTCTATTTTAAACAACTCAACTCAGCATAAATACGCATTTTTAATGTATAAAAACAGTAAACGCCAACCTCCATTTACTTCTATTTAACCCATAGATAGGACGCTTATCAGGTGCCACCACTCTAGGCCAGAGTGGACCTGGGAGTGATGGCAATAAAGGGGTACTTTGCATTCCCCAAAGCTCCAGCATCACTGGAACCTCACCATCAAATTGTTTAGTGTCATATCCAGGACACTCGTTGGGGGAGGTCTTACCCCTCTGCAGAGGTGCAGTTGGTGTATTCTACAGCCCCAGCCGACTGGGCAATGCTCCACTTGATACCTACCTTATATCGCTGAGTGTTAAGCAAGGAGTTATCAAGTACCATTTTTAAAATCTTTGGTGTGACACAACATAGGATTGAACCCAGGTCTCCCAGACCATTGGTGAACACTCTACCCACTTGTTCAATGAGCCGGTAAAGGGGAATTGTTCACTATAGCACACCAACTATCGACTATGTTATTCCCATATTCTCATTAATCCATCCATCTGTGATGTCACAAATTCCAAAATTATAGAATGAAAACAAACATGCCATGTCTCTCCTCAAAAGACTTTAACTATGTTCTGCAAAATGCAATATCTTACTGTATTGTGTACTTTGCTTAATATCTATCATTGTAAAGTCTGAATAGCAAATGAGATATGACACTAAACAATCGGATGGTGAGGCTTCAGTAATGCTGGAACTTTGAGGATTGCAGAGTACCTCTTTATTGCAATTGCTCCCAGGTCCACTCTGACCCAGTGTGATAGCACCTGATAGGGTCCCATCTATGGGTCAAATAGATCTAAACTGCTAAACTGAATTGTTTGAAATAAAACTGTATTGACATTTAAACTGCATACTTATGCTAAACTGAACAGTTTTTACATTTAACTGTGTATAAATAAATGACTAATGCTTTATTGAATTAAATAACCAACAATGGTCGATATGCTATAAAATTAAACCAAACAAACCAAACCAAATGAGATATGAGTATTAATTTCTTTATTGTGGACTTTTGTCCTGATTTTGGTAGTTTTTTGTTGTTTTTCTCACTATGTTTCAGCCAAGTTTCCCCTCTGGCCATCTTCAGGTGATTACCCATGATATCAGATAAGGAGAACAAATAATTGGATTTATAAGACCAAAAAATCCAACCTTGATCGCCCTTCGGCGCCCGTGGCACAGCGGATAGAGGTGTTGAGTCTCTACTGTTCCAGGTGAGCATTGTCAGAAGATAGTGGTTTCAATTCCAAGCCGGCCAGAGGGTTACTTGGTCAAAACATGGTGCGATAGACAACAACTATGGAAGGCAGTAATTATTGGGGATACAGTTACAAGACTCAGCATTCCTATCCGAGGTCACGGTTAATCACCTAAAGACGGCCAGAGGTGAAACTTGGTGAGAAAAACAACAAAAAAACTATGAAAATGAAGACAAAAGTCCGTAATAAAAAAGTTAATACTCAGATTAAGAAGCCTCATCTCAAAAAATGGATTCCCAATAAAGACAATTACAAATGAGATATTATTGGTTTTTCCACATGTTTGCTGTGTCTTTTCATGCAGAATAAAGATGTTTAAAGCTGAGCACATAGCATTATATCAGGAGAACAAAAAGAAAAATAAACTTCCAAACTGTTGAAATTAAAGAAAGTCACAAGTGAGAATTGAACTCATTTTATCAACTAATGGCCTAATATACAAACATGCAAACTTTCAGAGTGTGTTGTTGCACTTGCTGATAGGAAATAATAACTGAGTATCAGTGTATAACATTTGTAAGTGAATTAGCTTTGTTAAATCTCATCTATAATAAATCTCATCTATAATATCAGAGGGTGAATAAATTTACATTGTATGATAGTAATGAATGCAACTTAAAATTATCTGTGTCTAAATACTAGTAATGATTCTAATATTTTAGTACTGTTAAAAGATTGACCTTAATCATTATTTTTTTTTATATAAGCATCAAAAGATTACCATTGGATGCACTATTGCCCAGTCGGCTTGGGCTGTAGAACACACCGACTGCAGAGGAGTAAGACCCACCACCAACACCACAATGAATGACCTTACAAGGCACTAAACAATCTGATGCTGAGGTTCCAGTAATGCTGGAGTATCTCTTCATTACCATTGCTCTCAGGTCTACTTTGGCCCAGAGTGGTAACACCTGAGTAGTCAAATAGAACTAAACTATACTTTTGCTAAACTGAATTGCTTAAAATAGAACTGTTTTGACATTTGATTAAATGTAAACAAAAAACTATACTTATACTCAACTGAATTGTTTGAAATATAACTGTTTATATGTATAAAAATGGATTTGGCATTAAATAACTTACAATGGTTGATATGCCATTAAACAAAACAAAACCAAATCAGATGCATCAAATGGCATAGAAACAGTTTTCCCACAATAGTAATTGTCTATAAGATTAATTTACGAGCCATTGCTCCAATCATCCCAATTTACAAGGATTAGAATATGCCAATTGTATCCACTACAGAGCAGTAAGACCTCCCCACCAAAAAAAAAAGGATGTTCTGTATCTGATACTAAACTGCATCATGTGGTGAGGCTACAGTTCTGGATCTTTGGTGAGAATGGAGTACCCTTTACGCCCAGGTTCTCTCTGTCTCAAATTGGCAGTATCTGTAAGGGTCCTATCTTTGGGTCAAATAGTTGTTTGAAAGTTATTTTTATTGGATAGGAATACTTGAAATGATAAAATAATGCGCAAACAAATCATTATTATTACCATTATTACTATTACCATTAAATTGGAACAGTTTCTTTAAACCATATAAAAACATATAAATTATTAGTAAGAAATTCTAATTATAAGATAGGAATACTTGAAAACATATAATTATATGTAAAATATTTGTATTAGATAGAAAAACTGGATGCCATATAACTGTGTCCAAACAAATTATAACTTTACTCCTTGAGAGTTTTCCTCATCAGCATTAGCTGATGGTTTTCTACTGAAGTTTGAGTGACGGCAAGTCATCTCAAGTCTCTTGGACACTTGTCAGTATTCTAGCTGATCTCAACAATGCTATAATCTTGACAGTCTCCATTCGTCCCATTATTTCCAAGTTCTCCAGTCCTTGTACCAATCCTTTGGTGACTGTACCAAGAGCACCAATTACAATTGGTAATCATCACTTTCATGTTTCACAGTTTTTTCAATTCCCTAGCACGATCGAGGTACTTATCCCTCTTTTTTCCTTCTTTCAATTTTTACTCTGTGGTCTACTGGGACAGCAAAGTCCACAATTCTGTAAGTTCTCTCATTTTTGTTGATTATTATGAGGTCTGGTAATCTAGTCAAGATTAGGTGATCTGTTTGTATCTCAAAATCCTAGAGGAGTTTGTGTGTTTCATTCTCTTGGATGGATTCTGGGTTGTGCATATACTATTTGTTCATATGGTCAAACTTCAATTTCTTGTACAATTCCCAGTGGATGACTTTGACCACTCAATCATGTCTTATACTCTTTCTGTGCTAGCTTTCTGCATTTGCTTGTGTGATTGATCGTTTCGTCTCTCTCACTACATAACCTACATCTGCTGTTTTTTTGTGTCTTATCTATTCTTGCTTTGATATGGTTGGTCCTTATGGCAATGTTTTGTGCTGCTATTAGAAAAGATTTAGTTTCTCTCTTAAGGTTTCCTTTTCTTAGCCACATCCATGTTTTTTGTATGAGATGTTAGATGCTTCAAACATCCGTAAAATTGTTTTTCTTCCCACTTTTGTTTTCTGGTTATTGTCGTTCTGCTGGTCCTCATGTCATTAGTATTGTTTCTGGTGACTGTAATTAGTTTTCCTCAATGCTTTTCTATGTAGTCTTCAAGTTGTTGTATCGATGTGTCAATGCTGGCAAGTCCCTCTCTTCTTGACACATATAGTCTGTCAACGTCATCTCTGCAAGGCCTCATGCATGGTCATTAGTTTTCTTGTTCTCTGGTCCATTTGTTTAAGTTCTTCTCTGGTCCACTTCAAGAATTGTCCCAAGTATCTTATGAGGGAGACAGCCCAGGTATTTATCCCTTTGACAAGGTTCCTGCTATAGAGTTTTGTCTCAAGTAATTTTCTGGTTCTTCTGAAATACTTTTTTTATTATTATTGTTAATCTTATTATTATTATTATTCAATATGAGAGTTACTTGAAACCATATATTTGTGTTTAAATTATTTGTATTCGATAAGAATGCTAGAAAACATATAACTGTGTGGCAATTATTTATTAGCCCAGTCAGCTTGACTATTTCTCTGCAGAGGCGTAAAACCTCCTCCCTACCAACAAGGGTCCTGGAAAGGACACTAAACAATCTGATGGCAAGGTTCCAAAAATACTGGAGCTTTGGGGAAAGTGAAGTACTCCTTTATTGCCATTGCATTCAGGTCCACTCAGACCTGAAGTAGCAGCACCTGATAGTGTCCTATCAATGGGTCAAATAGAACTAAACTGTGTACTTTTGCTAAACTGAATTGCTTGAAATAGAACTGTTTTGAGATTTAACCTGAATTGTTTGAAACTAGTTAAATGAATATAAAGAGATTTGGCATTAAATAACCTAAAATGGTTTATATGCCATAAAACCAAACCAAACCAATTATTTATCTCAAATTTGAGCATCAAATAACCCATAAACAAAAGTATTGGATTTATTTCAGCTGAGTAAAGCATAAAACCACAAGTGTAATAACAGACATACTGAGGATTTAACTCACTACACTTGTAATGGTTCTGTGGGACAAGAGTGTTAGCCATTGTTCCATTACTTGGTATCGAGGGTGTCCCCATGACATTATGGCTAATATGCTGGACTGCAGCCACATTGTAAGTGTGTTTGAACTTCTGTCATGCTATTACATTCATATTTGGACAAATACCCTTGGGAAAGGTACTGAACACCCTTATCCTTCCAGCTATGGTTTAAAGTATCACTGCTATTCTATAAGGATGGCTTTAGTATTAAAAAAGCCACAAAGGTTGATATGCCATTAAAAACTAAGTAAGCAAAGAAGCATAATATATCTTCTTCATTAATATTTACAAAGCTTACTTTGATATGGTAGAAGGTCACATTTGTGTAGATCTCAGTTTAAATCAAACTCACCAAAGTACTCATGATCTGTGAGACTAATTGGTTAAACATTTATTACACAGGAGACAGATATCAAATATAATGTATATATATCCGTTTTTTAAATAAATTTTACATTCTATCTGCAAAAAAATGTAACCAAGTAATTAGCACTATCATTATTTAGGTTTTAAATAAGTAAGTAAAGTTGGTGACCATAGCTGAGGGTAACCTGAAGGCTCCCTTTTTAAAAGCTACTACACTGAGGTGTAGGGGAGGGCACTTCTTCTTTCCCCGGACTGCTCCACTTTGCCTTGATCCCTACCTTATAATGCTGAGTGTTAAGCTAGGAGACAATAAGTACCATTTTTTGAGTCTTTGGTATGACTCAACCTGGGATTGAACCTCAGTTTCCCAGACCATTGGAGAACACTCTTCCCACTGGGCCAATAGACCCATTTTAAATAGCCATGAATAAAAAGCAGTTTAAAAAACCTTTATTGCTATTATTATCATCATTGTTATGCATTCTATTTTAAGTGTGAGATACCTATGATAGTGTTATGGTCATCAAATTTATCTTGCTGACTAGTTTTCCAGTGCAGTGAGTTTGATCCTCATTGGGTGCCACACAATGTTTGTCTTGTTCCAGAATAAATTGTCCTCAGTCAATAACTGATCAGTTATTTCCTGATGACAATTTATCTAAGCTTCTAACTTAATTATTATTTCTACCTACTTTATCATGTTAAGAAAAAATTGATAACAAGGTAATTTCAGCAGAAGGAGAGATTTATTGAGAAACAAAGTCGACACTATAGCATTTCGGTTCTAATCAACCATCATCAGGACTGGGAGGGATGATATTAGTGATGTTAAATCAACAATAGATGTTTAAAAAAATCTATACAAAACCCACAGGAAAATCTATATATCAGGAGAGAGTCAGACATTTAATCAGTAAATCAGTGTTTGTTTTTAAAATTATGTCATGTGATTTGTTGGGAATATTAAATAGACTTTATATGTTCCATTTGTTCAATGAGAAAAATTTTGAATCAAAAGGAGGAAAGAAAAGAATAAGAGAAAAAATGTTGCTAACATTTTGTACAGCTTTTAATGGTAGAAAAAAAAATTTGTTTATCTTTTTGGCTGGGTAAAGATATGTAATCATGTGTCAAAATCAAAATTTACTTTTTTTAATATAAAAGATCAGAAATAAAAATTTCATTAAACATTCACCTAGTCATACCACTGTGTATGCAGGTTATGAGAGACACAAAATTTCAGTCACTGAACTCTCCAGCTTTCTTCACCATTGAGTGATTGATTTGAAGGCATGTCAACCTGCCTAGGGTTATTTTATGCCTAGAGATTAAGGAATTGCATTTACATTCACATTTTTGTGTAAATGTTTCTGAAGAAGTTTTTTCTCTTTTTGGCACACAGTCTTATCAAATATGAATGGCCCAGATATGAATTTCTACAGAGGAGTAAAACTCCCCCAATGAGTATCCTGGATATGATACTAAACAATCAGTAATGTTGGAGCTTTGGAGAATGGGGAGCACCCATTTATTGCCATCTCTCCCAGGTCCACTCTGACCTAGAGTGGTAGCACCTGATACAGTTCTATATACGGGTCAAATAGAACTAAACTGGTGCTGATGTGAAATTCAATTGTTTGAAATAGAACAGCATTTACATTTAACTGTGTTTAAACAAATGATTGATGTTTAATTATTAGGAATACATAGCAATGCTTGCAACCATTTAACTTTGTTGACTAAACTGAATAGTTTGTAATAGAACTGTTTATATGCACAAAAATGGATTTAGCATTAAATAACCTACTATGGTTGATATGCCATAAAAACCAAACCAAACCAATTGAATATGAATAACTTTAAAAAAGATCTACTTAAGCCGTTGATACAAACCTAACAAGTACAACCAGTCTGTAAGTGTCACCAATGAAGGGTTACTCCACATTCACCAGATCTTCAGAACTGGAGCAACTTTCTGGGGTCTTACAACTCTGCTGGGGATACAGTCAGCATATTGTCAGCCTTGCGGTCAGGGTGATTATACTTCTTCAGATGTTTATAGTGTATAGTCAACCATTTACTTATTTCAACCATCTTATGTAAGAGAATATCTTATATCAGTTATTTTATTCAAAGGATTTTTTTGTCCCATGAATCAGAGTATGTTTTTCATTTCAAGGACTGAAATCAGGACACCAAGGTAAACTTGTTGTACTTGATCAACTCTTTTAACCACAAAGTAATTATCTAATAGAACAATAATACAATTGATGACACAAACAGTTGAATGAGAGCAATCTCACTAATGGAATAAATTTTGAAATTTCCAGATTACCAAATCTGACAGAAAACTGTTGATGGCTGGAGGGTACAACAGGCAAAATATTATGACTGTATCAACCAATACGATAACATTAGTCCAAATATATCAATGATGATAATTCCTCAATTAAGTATTAGACAGGAGATAATGATTATAAGAGCCAAGATAATGGCACAAATTGACATAAATCCATGTATAAAATGATAATTGCTCATTTCAGAAAGTACCCAGGCATGTATCACAAAACTGTATCTGATGGTGATATCTGGAGAGTGTGAGTCTTCTTTTATTTCCATTATTCCCAGACCCATTCTGACCCCATGTGGTAGTACCTGTTAGTGTCCCATCTTTGGCTCAAAAAGATCTGTTTAAAAATCATTCATATTCAATAGGACCATATACAAAAACAAAAAAATCTTAAGAAACAACTACACAAAAAAAATGAATAAATATGAACATACAATAAATGCAATTCCCTAACTTCCAGTCATGAAATAACCCTAGACAGATTGACATGCCATTAAAATCAATCAATCAGTCATCTCAAAAATTCAGGCAGAACAAAAAAGTTATAAAAATGATCATAAATTATCAGGAATGAAAAAGGATTTCTTCTTTTTACAAAGTTTTTTTTATGTTCAAACAAAATTTACTTATAAAAAAACAAATGTAAATATCTAAGGATGTCAACAGAAAATACCTTTGAATTCTTTCAATAATTAATCAGTTTTTAAGATTTAATAAACACAAAACTCTTTAAATAGCGAAGTTTCTCCCCAACTCAACAGTTCTATTGTTTATGTGTTGTGATGAAAAGGTATCAAGACTGAATCTTTAAATTTTAAAATCTTAATAAGGATATGCACAACTGAGCAAATATAATACAATAATGATGTCTACTCTTCATCTAAATGAGTCAGTACCCATTTATTAAAAAGTTTATGAAGCCATGGTCAATACTTTTTGAATGAAATATTTTTGGCAAGAACATTTTATACACCCAGTACTCACCACAGTGGGTTTGTGTGACATTTTCTTGTTTCTTAAATTGAAAATTCATCCTGAGAGTAGGATTTGAGGATCTGGATAACACTAAAAGAAATACAATGGCACAGTTTCACACCAGGTCAAAAGAAGTGTTTAAGAGGTGCTTCAACCAATGGAAAACTTACTGGAATGAGTGTATTGAATGTTAAGGGGACTATTCAGAAAAATATTTAAGTTTCATTCATTATATATTCATGTCTTATTAAACTCTGAACTTTTTGAACACACTTTGTATATCAATTTATTTTGTTTAAATATTTACTCAGCTTAAAGTTGAAAGAATCACTAGTTCCAGGCATCCTGTAAAGAATTGTATTTATCATATAAATTGAGAATGTGGAGCACATTAAATAAAGATAACTTTGCTGACAATCGACTAATGTATTTTCACTTTAGTTTTCACACACCTTGCAGTTTTTTAATGACTTTTGACTACTTTCACTTTCACTTTCACTTTATAGTATCCTGACTCTTTTATATGATATCTTAAAATATTACTATTCTTTGTTATAAAACCAAACATAATTATTATCCATGAGTAACACATTAAAATTATTGTGGCAGATTTTTGATAAAACTTTTTACTTTTGTAAAAAAAATAAAATACCTACAAGAGATAAAAAATAGTTTAGAAATATTTGAACAGAATTCTACCTTAAGAATTGTTTAACATATTTCCTTATTAATGCTTCAGTTGTTATTTAAAACCATGTAACAACAATTTTTAATTGCATTTCTTTCAAGATTATCTTGACTAAAAACAAGGTTTTATCTTTATGCGTATACTGACAAAATTTTGTGTAAAAGTTTTATAGTAAAAGCAACAAAAGAAGTGACTTCTACTCAGAAAAATGTAAACAATAATTTTCGACTACATTTAAGAAAGATTAATACTAATAAAATAAAATGAAATAATCCACCTATGTAAAGTGCAATATGCATCCATGTGTGTGTGTGTGTGTGTGTGTGTGTGTGCACTATGCTATTACAAAAAGATGGGCACATTGAGTAATGAGAAAATTTGTTGTTATGGTAACACAAAGTAAAATGTAAATATGCATAACGATGTTGTTTAGTTGGCTTTTCTTTTGTTTTTGTTTTATCTACTAAAAAATTGTCTCATTGAAATTCAAGCATAATCATGAATTTACAGTGTTCAGCTTAACATTGCACAGTATCTTGTTGGCACTTGCTTCCAAACATGACTCAGAAGCTGCTCATCATCATACATGTTTGGGGGATGAAAAAAGTCAACAAATACACATTTATAGTTTTGTTCTCATATTTATTACTGATATTTTAGTCAATTAGATTAAACATTTCAGCAGGATATCAAATGTTTGTTCATAGAGCAGAGGAAACTATTTGCATATTCTTTGGATAGTATCAAAGCCATGAAAGGAGACTTTTAAAATGACTGTCATTCTCAGAAATTACAACTGACTTTTCAAATCTAACCAAATCTCTAAAAACTCACATAATTGCCTTAATCCAATCAACAAGCATTCATTTGACTTCAGGTTTTGCTTCAGCAGAGACAAACTTTGACTTGTAACCTGTCAATCACACTACTGCAAATGTAGAACACATCCCTTATCCAGTGTACTGTGGGTGGTGGGGGCATTTATATTATATTGGAGGTGCATTTTGCATAACTGTCAGGGTTGTAAGTTATGAAATTAGTGACCCAAGTTAAAATATTGGACTAGGCTGTTTGCATTTCACTTTACACAAATGCCCTTTAGAAAGACATGTATTGATCTATTCTGCCCTCAGCTATTGGTATATAATAGAGCAGACTGAGCTCATTTAGCCTGTGCCAAGCAATCAGTCAAGGAGAAGGAAAACTCTGAATTCAAACTGGCTTTACTCTGTTTGAAAATTGTCTTTACGTTATGATGGAAGGGTTGGGTAAAAGCATACATCACATTAGGCAAAGGATTATTTTTAACATTAGCTTTTTACCTTTGCATAGATGAGAGAATGTAAAGTAACATAATTCTTTTGGAATATTGTAAGTACAATACAATTGCAAAGTAATTTAGATATGGAAATCATTTTTTTTATGGCATGAGTAAAGTAGTAAATCATAATAAATGTCTCAAGATGTAAAACTGGAAAATCAGTTCTGATATGAGTAATTCACTTCTGAGAAAATATCCCTAGCTGTTCAGTTAGGGATATTTTGCTTCAGCAGAGACAAACAATGACTCCTGAAAAAGTTCTTTTAAAAAGAAAGAACTGCTTTCTGAAAATGTTCCTCTTCTCTTTACAAAGATGTGACATCAGAAAATATACAAGCAATTCCTGAAATGTTCATCTCTCTTTTGTTAAATGTTCAGTGTTACTTTCTTTTCACATTGCTTTTATTCAATTTATCAACTTTAAATTGAAAAAAAAATTGTATAATGAGAAAATGTTATTTTACAAAAACATCAATGATATTAATAATTGGCATGTGACAACCTGTTTAAATTACTGATTGTCTTTTTTGTTAAATATTGAATTATTTTGTCCATGTTATCAAGATATTCTTGATTTATTTTTTCTTGTTGGAGAAAGACATGCAAAATATGATGGGATTAACTACAAATATAATTAGCTATTGATGTAACACATGTTATTGAGAGTTTGATTTATCAAATAAATATATCAAAACATTTATGTTACCTAATATATATATATATATATATATATATGGTTGAGTGAAGGTTATACACACACTCAAACATACACACATACATACACATATATTACTTAAATCTAATATTCTTTTTTTGAATATTTTATTGGTCATGCTTCAAATGTTCCCAACTCTGGATTTACTTTGCCCAGTCGGCTGGAGCTGTAGAATACACCGACTGCTTCTCGGCAGAGGTGTTAGACCCCCCAATAAGTGTCCTTGATATGACACTAAACAATCTGATGGTGAGGTTCCAGCAACACTGGAGCTTTGGGGAATGCGGAGTACCCCTTTATTACCATCGGTCCCAGGTCCACTCTGGCTTGGAGTGATAGCACCTGACAAGGGTCCTATCTATGGTTTAAATATAAGTAAATGGTGGTTGGCGTTTACTGTTTTTATGCATTTAAACTGCTTATTTATGCTGAACTGAATTGTTTAAAATAGAACTGTTTTGACATTAAAACTGCATACAAATGCTATGCTGAATTGCTCGAAATAGAACTGTTTTGACATCTAAACTGTGTACTTATGCTAAACTGAATTATCTGAAATAGAACTGTTTAGACATTAACTCTGTGTATTGCCCAGTCAGCTGGGGCTGTAGAATGAGTGTCCTGGATATGACACTAAACAGTCTGATATTGAGGTCCCAATAATGCTGGGGCCTTTGGGAATATGGAGCACCTCTTCATTGCCATTACTCCCAGGTCCACTCTGAATTATTTGAAATAGAACTGTTTTTTGACATTGAAACTGTATATACACTAAAATGAATTGTTTAACATATAACTGTTTCGACAATTAACTGTATGTAAACAAAATCTGTACTTATACTAAATTTAATTAGCTGAATTAGAACTGCTTGGCTAAACTGAATAGCTCGAAATAAAAATGTTTTTCACAATTAAACTGTACTTACATTTAAACTGTGTGCTTATGCTAAACTGAGTTATTTGAAATTAAACTGTTTTTGATATTGAAACTGTACTTACACTAAACTGAATTGTTTTATATAACTGCTTGAATAGTTTGAAATAGAAATGTTTTTGACAATTAAACTGTGTACTCATGCTAAACTGAATTGTTTTAAATAGAACTGATTATTTACATAAAAATGGATTTGGCATTAAATAACCTACAAAGGTTGATATGCCATAAAACCCAACAAACCAAACCAAACCAAACCGGATTTACTGGACTGAATAATATCTTATATATATATATATATATATATATATATATATAGAGAGAGAGAGAGAGAGAGAGAGTGACACAATATATACAGAGACTATGAAACAATAATTGTGGTTATATTTTTAGTGTGCATGCTAAGGTTTTGTATTTTATCATCACTACTCACTGACAACTACTCCAACACTTCTCAATGTGAACATTTTTGCTGTAACAAGTGAAAATATTTAGACATTGATGAATAAGTACCAAGTTTTACAATAAATTTACTTAAAATCAAGAATAACGGAATTATCAATAGTCAGAAATGAATGAAAGTATAACTGATAGAATCAAGTTATTAAATGTATAATGCTAATTCATTGCATTTTTCATCATTTTACACAATAAATTAATTGTATAAGATGAATATGTATTGAAAATGAGAAAGTAATAGATTGCCAGTGTCCTGAAATTAATGCAAATGTTATAGATAGACTATAACTTTTATATGTATAATCTAGAGGCATTTCAATTCTCTTTACAACAAAATTGCATTGTAAATGATATTATCAGAGAAATACTTTGAAGATCAAAAAGAAAAAGGTTGTCAGTAGTCAGGAGTTAATACATATGCATTGCAATTAATTTTATTATAAAAATAAGTAGCAATATTTAGCAAAAAGACAATCAGTAATTTTATAATAGAGAAGCATTGAAAATTAAAAAGAAAGGGATTGTCAGTGGTCAGGAGGTAATGCAAGTGCTACTAACGAAACTACTCTATAAATATGCTACCATTAAAATATAGAAGTAATGTAACAGCTTAACTTGATTCTTTTAAATGCAGTTTTCCATTTAGAAATGTTTTTGTTTTCATGATATAACATGAAAGCCAGAAATTACAGATATATCTTTAGGTTTAAGAATGAAGACAAAAAGAACTCTAGCGAGAGAACAATATAGACAATTGTAATAAATTTTCAAGAAAATTGTTTGAGATTGTCAGTTCTGTGTTTTTAAGAAAAAAAAACAACAAAAAACAACAAACATAGAAAAAAACGTAGCTTTATGCGCGTGTGTTGAATACGCAGATAAAAATAAATCCAGTAATAAATGGTGAACACAAGACCAAAAGTTGGATAATTAGGACTATTAGAATGCTAAAGCTCTTTTAGATTTCGGAAGAGAGCGCTGTAGAAGATTTCTTCTGAAATTAATTAAATATTTCTAAAATTCATTACAAAAACAATCTACATAAATACAAAAATGATATCTTTTCCTGGCTTAAGTTTTCATCTTCATCCACCCCCACCCATACCATTAGAAGGCATGTGACATTGTTATCTGGACTTCTTACAACCCCACCCACCATCATACCATTAGAAGGCATGTGACATTGTTACCTGGATTTCTTCCACCCCCCACCCACACCCATACCATTAGAAGGCATTAGAAGGCCTGTGACATTGTTATTTGGATTTCTTCAACCCCCTACACCCACCAATACCATTAGAAGGCATGTGACATTGTTATTTGGATTTCTTCGAACCCCCACCCACACCCATACCATTACATTACAAGGCATGTGACATTCTTATTTTGATTTCTTTGAACCCCCACCCACACCCATACCATTAGAAGGCATATGACATTGTTATTTAGATTTCTTTGAACCCCCACCCACACCCATACCATTAGAAGGCATGTGACATTGTTATTTGGATTTCTGTTCTAACAGCTCTGAGCTGAAAATTTGCAGTAAACATAAACCTGACCTAATTATCTGCAGTATAATCCTCAAACCAATTTTATTACAATTCCGTTAAAGGAAAAATAGTTTCAATAAAGGGATAAAGCCCTGAGTTATTGGGGACTTCATGATTTGTAATATACACTCACCTTGTACAGTATGTGATCTCTTTGTTTTGTAGGTGTACAGCTGCTGGGTATCGAAACATCCAGTGTCGATTTTTTTCTTACATTCCTTTTTTTTTTTTTTGTGTGTGTGATTTGTATCAAAGAAAGTGGACATGCTTCATTGTCAGGTGGGCGTCACATTCATCCATTGGAAATGTTGCTCTTCATTTTTTTAAAAACCAACCTGCTTAGAATTCAATTAGTGTACGATGAGACAGAGAGTAAGAGAGAGATAGTGTGTATGTAATTGTGCATATATGGGTGCATGTGTGTGTATATGCATGTGTGTGTGTGTATATGTAAGTGTGTGTTCATCCATGAGCAACATTATTACAATCATTTAGCCAAATGTAGTTGGGTTCTTTGTGTAAAGTAGGCTTTCAGAATGTCGTGTGAGTTTCCACACTAATGTATGACTGCTTAAAATATATATTACTCATTCTTTTTAAATTAAAAGTCTTATCAATTTTTTTTTCATTATAAAGGTCCTTGTTTTATGTAATCGACAGTTTTAAAATAAAAACAAAAATATAGAAAAATAAATTGTTTTCATCTGAAAAATGTTTGAATTTATCAAAAATCAATTTGTCAAATTGTCAATAGAATATTTATGATTAATTATGACTAGTTTATCTTTAATCTTATTAATATTGCTTATAATTGCAAAAGAAAAATGATAATGAAAATGCTTCATTTAAAAAATGAGAGACAGCTATATTTGTTTATGTATAATTTGTGTCTGTATGATACTTCTGTATTTCCACAAAAACACACACACACACACACATATATATATATATATATATATATATATATATATATATATATATATATATATATATAGTATTTGATAATTCATATAACTCAATGCGATATATATATATATATATATATATATATATATATATATATATATATACATTCATGTGTGTATACCAATATAACAGCCAATGTCCCATCCCAAAGTATTTACGTTAATAAATATTCTTTATTATTAAAAATGTTCAAAAATTATAAAGTTTCCCGTCTTAGATAATCAACAGTTTTAAAATGAAAAATAGATTATAAAAATGAATGATTTTCCTCTGAATTTTTTTTAATTCATAAAAAATCGATTTGTTAAATTTTCAATAATATATTTTCTATTAATTATGGCTAGTTTATCTTTTATCTTATTAATGAATTTGTATATAGACATGATCATATTTAGAAAATGTAAATTATATTATAATATTTTTCAAAGATATAGCTTAGTCAAAGTTACATAAACATATTTTGACCAAGTTGCTATACACATATATATTTACATGGTTTTTATTCCGTATATATACATCTAAAAGCAAGAAAAGATATATATGTTGGTGAGGAGTATTTAGTGACTTTAAATATGTATATGATATGTGTGTGTGTGTCTGGTATTAAAAGTCCCATGCAAGTATACAGTAATCAAATCTGATATCTGCCCATCCGACCCCACCCCAAAAAAATAGCTAATAAAAGCTGGAAACCAATCACTGAAATCTAAGTTTGTGTTTCTAATCCAACATTTTCTTTCTATTTAATAGTTTTCATTTTCATAAATAAAAAGATTAATTAATTTATTATCTGTTTTTATTTTTGTTGCTTTTTTAAAGTAGCCTCTAACAAGAATTAGACTTGAATGACAATGCATAGTGCAAGAATTTCAAACCATCTTTATCTTTGTGTGTGTGTGTGTGTGTGTGTGTGTGTGTGTGTGTGTGTGTGTGTGTGTGTGTTATCCGTATTGATTGTTTTGGTTTATCTTTTATAATGTTTTTTGCTATAAAGTTATCTTGTTCCTTTCGTTTTTATCAACCTTTTCTTTCCGCATTTTATAGTTTCCTGATATTTTACAACTGCTGCTACTATGACTACATAACAATTATTATTGCAATATTTCTTCTCTGTTCACTCTTTTGTCAATTTTTTTTAGATTTTAATCTTTACTCGTTCTATTCTTTCCATTAATAACAATAAGTCACAATTCCCATCAAATCTATGTCTGTTCTACTTTTTTTAATTACAATATCTTTCATAACTGTATTTTTTCTTTGCATCTTGCTATTTTTTGCTCTTCTATTTACCCTAGGTGTCTGGTGTTTGTTATTTACTGAGCTTTTTAAGGAGCAACCAGTGAGGACCTAACTAATCACTAATGTTTGTAAGACTAGCTTGCTAAAAATTACTCCATATTTCCAGGAATTTAATGAGAGCAAATCCTCTCAGAACTCCTACTTTTTTCAATATTATTATTACAAATTCCTAATAATTCTCTTTTTTTTTTCATTTCAATCGTATGGTATTTTTGCAACTTCTGCTATTACTATTTCTTACAACTACAATGCTTTTGTTCAGTTTTCTGATATTCTTTATACATTATTTTTTTGACTCAGACCACCACCACCATCATCATCATATAATAATAATAATAATAATAATAATAATAATAATAATAATAATAATAATCACTGAGAGTTTGAAAAGGGAAATTGAAGGAATTGGAAGAATCAAGACCATTGTATTGTCAAGATCAGCTAGAATGTTTAGAAAAGTCCCAGAGACCTGAAGAGACTTGCTGTCATTCAAACTCCAATAGGAGACCATCAGTTAAAACTGGTATGAATAACTCACAAAAAAGAAAGAAAGATAGATAAAGAATCAGGAAATATTTAGAAAGAAAGAAAGAAAGAAAGAAAGAAAGAATATGAATGAGAAGTTCTATGAGATACTGTGATAACAGACACTTCTGTGGTGTTGGTTGAATGAAGGTGTTATCTAGCTTAGTCCTGTTTTTAAAGCATAATGTTTACACGTAAAAACAAGCAGAATGATAAAATTATAATTCTTCAAATCAAAATTATCTGACAGAGTCAGTTCTTACTTGTAAATACAACATACTTTTAAAATGCAATCATGTTTCTCGGTATCCTTAGTTATTCAGTAATTTATGTTGCTTCTATTTGGCGGCTCCTTGTTTATGTTTTACAGAAGACCTTAAGACCTTATATTGAATTAAGATAAATCAAGCTGGAATTGTCACTCTCAGGCAAGATCGTAGTACTTTTTTTCAATCTTGTTTTAGATTTACAACTCCCCTATTGATGGCTTGCCACCAACTTTGTCTTGTCTTTGAATGAGACAAGCATGATTCACTGATACCTGGTTCCTAGGGATCCATCTCTACTGCAATACCTCCCCATTGCACTAAAAAGGAGTTGGGTTGGTGGGTATGCTTTGATAACTGCAACAAAATGCCAGTGGAACTGGGCCATTTTCAACACACCAATGTATGTTGGCTCCCATGTTCAAACGCTTACTTTGGGCCATAATTATCCTTTATGGAAAAATTAGTATATAGTCCCCTGTACAGATGTATATAAATTTATGCTTAATATTAACTTTGCTTCTTTCATTTTTCTGTTTATTTTACTCTACAGACATCATCATGAGATCTCTTTAAAACTCACTAGCTTAATTGTTTGTTCATTACAGTTTTGATTTACTCTCATTGTAAAAATCACATAGAAATATTTAACCTTAATTAAATTATATTTATATTATATATTAATATTAGCCCATTAAATTATACTCTAAACTAATATTAACCTGTTCTTGAATTATATTCACATTACTTGGTAATATTTACCTATAACTAAATTATACTTACATTTCATGATTAAATTGTACACACATTATATGTTAAAATTATGTTATGCACTAATATTAGCCCATTACTGAAATATACTATTTTATATAATTATATAAGTAAAATTGTCATACAAATCCAATATCTTTCTATTCTGCAGATTGACTGCAAATTTTTTAGACAATGTTGTAGATATGAACCATCATTTTAGAATTTTTTTGAATTACACAATGTTTAAAATAAAACTATACCAAATAAGAGGGTATAAATGTATTATGAATTGGCAAATTTCTCTTGCAGATCATCTTAGTGAGATCAGTCCTCACTAAGTACCATATTCTTGTGACCTTGTACTAAACTAAGCTAAAATAAAAAACTGATAAATATTTATATCTAAACTTGAGTAAACTGATTTTCCTGGGCATTTTCTTTTTTTTTTACTTTTGCTAATTATTATTGTGTATTTATGTT
Source organism: Sepioteuthis lessoniana (assembly GCA_963585895.1). Lineage (NCBI taxonomy): Eukaryota > Metazoa > Mollusca > Cephalopoda > Myopsida > Loliginidae > Sepioteuthis > Sepioteuthis lessoniana. The sequence continues at coordinate 8,814 of CAUZXS010000271.1, read as the reverse complement.
TATCTTATTGACTTTATTAAAAATTACTTTTTAAAAAATTGAATCAGAGGGTAGAAGATTTAAATTTATATTATCATTTTTATTAATGGATTCATGATGAATTTAAAATTCTAATTTGTTGTTTTTATCTATTAATAAAATTTCCAAGAAAGCTAAGGTGTTGTTAGTTTTTAGTTTATAAGTAAAATCTCTCATAGGCTCAGTATTGTTTGGCCACTTTAAATTTATAATACCCAATGATTTTAACTATTTCTGTGATATAGATGATATATCACTAATATATCCATGAAATAATGACTTAACAAAAATTCCAGATAGATTAAACAATATTGAACCCACCATAGATTTTATCTATGAACTAAAAACTAACAACATCTTATTTTTTGTGGAAATTTTACTAATAAGTAATAAAAACAAATTAGAATTTAAGTTCATTGCTAATCCATGAATGACCATATACACTTTTGATCACATTATAGCACCAAAATTTAAATGTGTACATCAATAAGCCTGATGATGAAAAAAAGCATTTATTTTACACAACAAATGTTTATTTTACAGTATAATCTGCCTTTTTATCAATGCCTTTAATTCAATGGTGAATATACAGATTGAAGATTATTCATAGAAAATTTCAGATAAAGATTCAGCAAATACTACATGTGAAGCTAGGATGATCTGAACTACTCTCATAATTAGTGGATTAGAATTGTGCAAATAAGTTGTTAGGTTAAAGATAAGCAACCCTTAACACAACCCATGCTTACAATCATAGAGACTAACTAAATCTGAACTTATTATAAAGAAGGTAAAAAAGGTAGATGAAAGAATCTAAAATGTGTGCATCTTCTTTTTTTTTCTATTGATCAGTTTTCATTCATTATTACAGTCACATCTTCTCTTTCTCTTTTGAACACAAAACTAAGAAAAAAAGGAAAAGGAAGAAGAATAAAATCAGTTGCAAAATGAGAGAAAAGAAAGAGGAGTGGAGAAGGTGCTTAAAGATATTAGAGAAAGATAGAGAGAAGATAGAGAAAGAGAAATTTTATTGTATCGAAATTTGAAGAAAGATAGTTAGAAAAAGACAGCATCCTCACAATCACTGCTGTGTCTTCTTCCTCTTTTTTTACTACCGCCACTTGCTAACATCATCAGTCACACAACGAAAGTTCCATCACATGACACGTTGCTCAGTAGAGCAAGGTAGACTCATTGTTTCCTTTTCTTCTCTTTACAACTATTCACAATTTTAAAAGGAGCACAAGAGAAGAAAGAAAAAAGAGTTGGCATTCATCTTTACATTAAAGGTCTACCTACATAATAAAAATTAAAACAACAAACATCAGTTATATAGGGTTAGTATAGACAAACAGTATTCCCCCCTCCCAAATTTGAATTGTAGAAATTGTATTGTTGATGATATAAGATTGCTTCGAGGTGCTTTCAAAAAGATCAAACCAAAAGTGTTCCATATTCATTGCAATATAGACAAAAAATGTTTGAATCAAATGTGGTGGGGAAAAAATACACAATTGTTCATTTGATGATGATGATGATGATGATGATGATGATGATGATGATGATGATGATGATGATGATGATGATGATGATGATGATGATATAAGAGATATGACAGGGATAGTTATGCCAATCAATTTTAGATCACTGGGAACAATTCCCAAGCAACAAAACCTGGAGTAACTAAATGTCCAGGGAAGAATCAATAACATCCATATAACAGCACTACAGAAAGCAAGTAGAATATTGAGGAGAGTGCTAGAGAATTAGGACGACTTGTAGTCACTTAACCTCTTGAGTGAACCATCAGTTGCTATTGGGGTGAAACATTTGTTTGCAGAAAGATTCTAAAAACCGTATCAGAACCATCCAGACAGGACCATGAACAAGATAAGCTAGAATACTAATGAGAGTGCTGGAGTAGTGAGGGGACCTGCTGTCACTTGATCTACAGCAAACTCCACCAGATACAACTAGAATAATAACTCAATGTGTACAAATAATAGTTACAATTCTACTTCTCATATTCTTCCATTACAGCAATAATCTTTTTAAAAAAACATAGTTGCTTTCTTTAAGTCAATGAAGAAAAGGTGAACATCACTCATATTAATAGACATCAAGAACTTTGGAAATAAGCACAAACTATAAAGACAATTAGAGAAATAATCTTAAAACAAAAACAAAGCAACATTAATTAAATGAAACCTTCTTCAGATGTTGTCTGTTCGTGCTAGTAAAAACGATCTAGAACACATAATACAAGTAAACCAGGTGGAAATTCATAAAAATTTGACTGGGAAAAATAGAAAATGTACAACAACAATATAAGATGGATATTACAACGGAGCTGTGGTTAGCAATCTAATCTTTCAGAAAATTCAAACCTGTGACAGATCAAACATAGCAAATATCAATAACAACAAAAGATCAGATTCCTTCCATAGCACAGTGGTTAACATTCTAGTATCACACACTGTTACTACTGTAGTGAATTCAAACAAACCAATGTGGCCTTGTACCAGACTAAACTAAAAAAGAATATTAATAACATTAAGGATGAATATTAACAACAAAGAATGAGAATACTGCCATGGACCAATGGTTAGCAAGCAATGCTCACAGTGAGTGTCAAATTCACTAGGTGACCTACACTCGTGCTTTCTTTTTTTGTAGTAAAGCTTAGTAAGTAACCTCAGTGATAATCAAAAAGAACTAAATAACTTGTGAAGTTTATTAAACCTGAGAATAAGTAAAATCCAAAAAGCTATAAAAAGAAAAAAAAAGAAAAGAAAAAATCAAAAATTTAAAAAATCAAAATTAATATTGAAGGGAGAGGGGTGGAAAGGCAGTTGTGATGTCGTTGGTAGTGATGAGTAAAATAATGACAAACGGTTTTCACTGAATATTCTTGTCTGAGGATCTGGAACAAAAAAGCCATTGACACTTGATGCAAGAACATAGAATAACTATCTATTGGTGCTAAAAAAAGAAAATGCAATTTCTATCCCATAATATTCACTATATTCATATTTTATATAGTAAATATAACAATTTTATACAAAACAAGTAGTATTGAATTTATGTGTGTATTGGTGTGTGTGCATGTGTGTGTGCATGTGTGTGAGTTCATGTATGTACGTGTTTGAAAAATGAACATAATTATTGAGCACGAGATTTTTTTTTGTAAATAAGGGGCTGAAATGATTTTATCACTTTCAATATTGAATCTTAAAGCTGAGGCATATAGACAGTAAAATCCAGCTTACATATTTGAAAGAAGGATAAAATAATGGCTTCATGTATTATTTATTTCTGATTTAAATATATACATATGCCTTTTTCGAAAATGATGAACACAGATGCATTAAAATATATAAAGGCACAACTGTGTGTATTTATGAAGATATATTAATTCTTAGGTATTTAAGTGAATATGTGCAAATTTGTGTTTGCATGAGTGTGTGCATCTGAATGCAAATATGTATACGTGTATATAAATCAAGTTGTGGAAGGAGAATGGAGCACATTCACTTCTATCAGCCGACTATATCAAAATGCTAATGGATAGAATAAACAGATTGAGAAAGAGAGCAAGGCAGAGAATTAGAGAAAGTGTAGGAGAGGAAGGAAGAGCAATACAAAGGAGAGGGTGGTGAATAAATGGAAGACATGTTTGATTTAGTTTTACATTGTCTTAAAATAAATTTAGAAAATTAGTACCTCTCCCTGTAAAAAAAAAAATCAAAATAACACTTGTTGAATCAGGAGATGATGGAGAATAGGGCATTTCTCTCTCTTTCTCTCTCTCTCTCTCTCTCTCTCTCTCTCTCTCTCTCTCTTTCTCTTTGTGTGTGTGTGTGTGTGTAAGTTTAGAGGCATGAGTATGTATAATCACCCCCCAATACACACACTATTATACATACATACATATAAAAGTTTCATTGTTTATTCTAAATGGAATTAAAATCAATTATCAAACCAAAACATGTTCTTCTACTGGTTGACTCAAATTCATGAAGAGGTAAAAATTCTATTATATGTATGCATACCACTATATAAGACACATTTAAATTATAAACCAAAAAAAAAGCAACAAACTGGGATTATAATTAAGAGGCCACCAACCAAAGTTTGAAATGGAAAACAATAGGGATTGGATGAGTCGCAACCAGTGATAGTCTCCCTAATAAACATATGAATTCACACACACACACACAAACACACACACACACACACACACACACAAACACACACACACTTATATATTTACCGATATATATATATATATATATATATATATATATATATATATATATATATACACAGTATGTATATATACACTGGGTATATACATATATCAGTAAGTAGATAATGCAATAATGAAAATAACATCTATATTCCACAACAAAAATTAATCTTTTAACAAAATCTCGATTCTTGTCAATACACTTTATTTATTTGTGAATATTAACTAGAGAGATAAATTATTATACAATGTAAATTTCAGATCAAAATTCAACTCTGTGTATATAAGACCACATATATGCCAAAGTATAATGCCATATATATATATATATATATATATATATATATATATAGTTAAAATATATATATATATATATATATATATATATATATATATATATATATATATATATATATAAGTAAAATTATTACCTCACTATCTTTCACAGTTCTGTCACTGAAAGTTTCATGTGTATACAAAATACTATCTTCAGTACATCAGTCCATCTCCTCACAGAAGATTGTGTTTTAAATACACATGAAACTTTTAGTAACAGATCTGTGAAAGATAGGTAATAATTTTACTTATATATATATGTATATATAATTTATTCATTTATCTTTCATCCATTGTTTTCTTTCATGTAATCATTTATATATGTATATATAGATATTTTATATATGTATATATATAAATATTTAAAAAATATTTCAAGAATATTCAAAGGTGTGAGCATTATATATATATATATATATATATATATATATATATATGTCAGTAGATTACTATTCTATGGTAAGTCACATAGCATAGACGCAGAGGCAATGGGACTTGGTAACTGTCAGTTTCTTATCTATGTGACTGTCAGACTAACTTATTCAATGATCGCATAGGCAAGAAATTGACATTTACAAAATGCCATTGCCTCTGACTTTACATTGCCCAAGCTTAGATATATATGCTCTATGACTGATATTGAGCACTCTTTATTCATAAATATAGCAAACTACATTATTGATAATATATATATATATATATATATATATATATATATATATAATTCTTTCATTCCTATTATTTATATATATATATATAATATATTCTAATATTTCTGTAACAAATTATAAGAATGATAATTACCATGACTGTTTTATACATATCTCATGATACTAATATTTGTCTCTCTATAAATCCATTTTCTTTATCAATATATTTATATATGTATAAGAAAGAATGATGTGAATTCAATATCATGTATGCAACAATATTCATTGTTATGCTACGTATTTGAGTTTGTTTTTGTTTTTGTCAGGATCTGCAAATACAGAAATGGACAGAAAACGGAATCTTAAAGTTCATATCCTTTCAGTGAGAGTTTTTATGAGTGGTATAATGATTAAAAAGCTAGACTAGGAAACCTACATGTGTGATTTTGAGTTTCATTTGGTGACCCATTCATGCAGACTTGTGACACATCTAAGTTAAAAGCTTAGTAAATTACAACTCTATGGTAAGTCATACATTCATCTCTTACCTACTCAGATATGGTTAAAAATAACCAAGTAGAATTGGCTCTCTAGCTTTGGTTGGCACCCAGTCTAGGAAAAGTATAACCCTGAATTCAGAATCTGGAATGGATTCCTCAGCAACAGGTAAACAACACAAAAGTTGGGTATTGGATCAGCAATTACACTTTGGAAAACGTGCATGTTGACAGACAAATTGGATGAAGAAAGATGACGGATGCGCAAATCCACATACACTTTCTTTTGGGTTTGGACAAATTGTCTTTATTTTTCATTTTTGCTCTGTGAGTATGGATTCTTTGTTTAATGGCATATCAATCTTTGTGGTTTATTTAATGCTAAAGCTATCTTTGTAGAAGAACAGCAGTGATATCATTTAACCCCTAACTGAGAAGGATACGGGATTTCATATCCTCCCCAGGGCATTAGTCCAAAAGTGAATGTCATAGTGTGACTGATGTTTGAACTTATTTGAGGCCAGAGTCCACTACTTTAGCCATTACATCATGGGGACTCAGCTTTTATCTTTGTGATTGACTGGTAAGTTAAATTTGAGAAATTTTTTAAACATTTTATGTCAAGACATTTTGTAAGCATCAAAAACTACTGAAATATGTGGAAGTTTATTCATTTTTCTTTTTTCTGACCACCTTCATTTTGTTATTTGTTTTGTTGGCATATCTGAAGTATTAAAATCAAGGTTGAAGGTAAAGGTCAAATACTACAATACTTAAACACAAATTTATTATCCACATTAAACAAGTTTACCCACCTAAAAGAGTTGAGACAGGTTGAAAGAGAAAAATTTTAGGTTTTAATTTAGTATATATACAAATGTGTATATATATATATATATATATATATATATATATATATTATATATATATATAAATCGATTTGTGCAGCATATAATATGTGTATATGTGTTAACATAAGCATATACTTTACATGTAGGTATCAATACCTGTATACAATATATATATATATATATATATATATTATATATATATATATATATATATATATATATATAATTAAGACCACAGAACATTCACAAATAAATGAGTGTAGACAATAAACATACATATATACATAGCTATGTATGTGTAAGTGGATAGCCAAATCCATGCTTAAATAGATCTTACTCTATACTAAACCAATGCATCAGTATATAAATGTTTGTAAGTGTGTAAATTACATGTTTATGTATTTAGGTATCAAAATATTTATGTACCATAAATATCCTGAAAATGCAAACACACACATACTAACTATTTATTTGTTACAAATACATGCTTACTCACACACATGCAGAGATATGAGCATGAATATGCTTATTCTATTCTGTCCTAAATATATATATATATATATATATATATATATATATATATATATATATATATATATATATTAGAGACCACATCAGCCCAGTATTAAAAGATATAAATATGTGCATATGTACCAATATACAAAAATATGCATTATTCTATGTAGAATAATATTTCTATACTTCATTTATGCTTATCTGGGGTATGACATTCTTTATATATATATATATATATATATATATATATATATATATATATATATATATATATATATATATACTTTAAGAAAAAACAACGAAATCAGTCATATAGGATTATAAATTTATTTCAATCCTGTTACGCATTTTTGAAATTTCCAAAAACACGAAAAAAAATTAACAGGACTTCTTCAGATCTTTTTGATAAAAAAACTAAAATAGACACATAAGAGTGGGAGGGGATAGAAGAGTGATGAATATTTAAAATTTTCCTGGTAAAGAGCTCAATGTACCAATATTGGTACATTGAGCTCTTTACCAGGAAAATTTTAAATATTCATTCATGAATAATTTCTTGTCCTGATGGAATTACTCCCAACTTCGGTTTAACTGGACCAAGAATACTATATATATATATATATATATATATATATATATATATATATATATATATATATATTTGTGAGATCTGAGGAGTGGGGAGTACAATTTCATTGCCAATATTCTTCAGTCCACTTAGACAAAGAGTGATAGTTAATCTTAGATCCTAACTATGAGCCAAACAAATCTGTTGAAAAATTATTTGCATTCATTGGGACCTTAAAAAACAACTACACAAAAATATGTAAATATGAATGTACTATGAATGCAATTCCTTTCTCATTAGGAATAAAATGTCACCAGACAAGTTGACATGCTGTTAAAATCAATAAATCATTCAATTATTTTAGTTGATTTATATGTACATAGATTTATGAGTATGTTTTAAATGGTGTGTATAGAATCATTCAGATAGCATAATCCATATCCACAAACACAATACATAAATGGTATGTTTATATTCACTCTCTTTCCCTATCCCTCTATCTCCATTTGTCTCCATTTGTATATATACATATATGTATATATACATAGGTGTATATATATATATATATATATATATATATATATATATTGGTTGGTGGGTTGGTTGATTTATTGGTTTTACAGGTTGGTTGGTTAGTTTTACAGGTCATTTAATGCTGAATCAAGTCATTTTTATAAAAACTTTTTTCGTGTGGTTTGGTTTTACAGAATATCATCCATTGTAGGTTATTTAATGCCAAATCCATTTTTATACATATAAATAGTTCTATTTCAAATGATTCAGTTTAGGATAAGAACACAGTTTAAAGATCAAACACAGTTCTACTTCAAACTTTTCAGTTTTGTCGACCAAGTTAAATAGTTCTAAGTATTGCTATGTATCCTGAACAATTCAAATAAACATCTGTCATTTATTTACACATGTAAAAACAGTTATTTTTTGCATAAGTATGCAGTTTAAATGTAAAAACAGTTCTATTTTAAACAATTCAGTTTAGCATAAGTACATAGTCGAGTTCTATTTGACCCAGAGATAGGACCCTATGAGGTACTACCACTCCAGACCAGAGTGGATCTGGGAGTGATGGCAATAAAGAGTACTTCACATTCCCAAAAGCTCTAGCATTACT
>CAUZXS010000270.1:0-45816 GCA_963585895.1 Sepioteuthis lessoniana | reverse complement strand
GTTTTGCACCAACTTTCTTCGTAAAGAAGTTCTGTTTGTCTCCCTTGAAAATCAGTTTTAGCTTTTAACTGAGTACCATTGGTACTGATAGGTACCAATGGTACCTTTTACCTGAGTACCACTTATAGGTAACAATTTCACCTTTTACCTGAGTACCACTGATAGGTAACAATCTCACCTTCGCAATTGGCCAATACATTCTTTTTTAACCTCTTCATCCTTTTTTAAAATTAATTTTCTTGATTGTGGCGAGTATCTCGTCATTTTTTTGCTCATTTTTGTTAATTATTTCTAATTCCATTTTTCTTTTTCAATTCTTTTTTTTATTCTTATCTTTTAACCTTTCTTTCTTTTATAAATTGATTTACCATGGCCAGAAAATCCGGCAAATACTTGCGCGTGACATACGGAACCACCAATATGTAATTCTTCTATTTAAAAAAATGTAAATCTTTCCTTCTTTCTTTCTTTTGCTCCTTTAAAACAATCTAGTTCTCTTCCTTTCCTTTTCTATTTCCTTCCATTTTTCTCTCTTTTCTTCTTTTACCTTATCCTTAAGTTACTCTCTTATTTTTCTATTTCCTTCCTTTTTTTTCTTCCTGTTTTCTTCTTTTTTTTTTCTGTCTTTAAATTTCTGTTTCGCTTTTATTTCCTCTTTCATTTCCTTTTCTTTTTCCTTCCTTTTTCTTCTTTTTCCCCTATCTTTAAAATTCTCTTTTTCTTTTCTTCCTCTTGTCTTACTTTCCTTTTCGTTTTTCCTTACTTTTTTCTTCTTCTCTGTCCTTGAATTTTATTTTTCTCATTCACTTTCCCTTTCTCTTCCCTTCTTTTTTTTTTTATTTCTTTCCTATTTCCTTTCTTCTCTTCTTTTTCCTTCTTCCTTAGATTTCTTCTTCTTCTTCTTCTTCTTCTTCTTCTTCTTCTTCTTCTTCTTCTTCTTCTTCTTCTTCTTCTTCTTCTTCTTCTTCTTCTTCTAATTTCTCTTTTTCCTCTTCCTCTCCTTTTCTACTTGCTTTATTTTTCCTTCTTTGATTTCTTTTCCCCTTTCCTTTATTATTCTTTCTTTTCTATTTCCTCACCGGTGGCATGGAATCCTTGTGGTGTAGTGGCTCACGTACTGGACTGCCACATCGTAGTAAACGAGTTCTCACTCCAGTCGCGTATTTACGTTCACTTTCGGACTAATATTCTTTGGAAAAGCATAAAACCCCTTTCCACTCTCGCTATGGATTAAGTACTATCTCTAATGTTCTTCTCCAATGAGGGCTTTCTCATTAAATAAACCACGAAGGTTTTTATGTTATTAATCAAACAAACCAAAAATGAACCGATCATTTCCCATCGTTAGAGATAATACCTTCACACTTATTTTTATTACAGCTATTTACTATTAAATCATCCATATTTTAAGAAATAATAAACAAAACAAAACAAGCCTTTTTTTATATAATGTCTCCTCGTTTTTTTTTTTTTTGGTTTTTTAAATATTTCCTTAAATCTTTCACGGTACTTTTTTACCTATATTCTTTTGATTATTCTCCTCTTTCTATTCAAAATTCAATCGTTGGTTCTTCATCATAAATTCTTTTTCTTTCTTTGTTTTCGTTGAACAACTGTTGTATTTCACCCCGAAGAGCAAAATCATTTCTATTCGATATATTTATGCAGCCGAGATCACATGAGTATTGAAGAAGCTACAATTTTCTTAAAAAAAACTTTTCCCCATACTTTATCTCTTTGTATTTTACTCCATTCCTCCCTAAATCTATCTATCTATCTATCTATCTATCTATCTATCTATCTATCTATCTATCTATCTATCTCCCTCTCTTCATTATCTATCTATCTATCTATCTATTTATGCTTAATTGTATCTGTCTATCTACGTATTTATTTAAGTTAGTGCGTCTTTCTTACAATTGTAGTCGATCAAAGTCTTTCTGAATCTATCTATCTATCTATCTATCTATCTATCTATCTATGTAGCTTGATAAATCATTAAATAAAATAAAAAAAAATCTGGGGCCGAAACCGATCTCTCAATTCGAACTCCTTTACATTCATTGTAACATCTCTAGAGAAATATGTGGCTACCGTAGTATAATCGTCAGCAATCTAGGCGAGCAGACCATTGATAGAATATAATATTCTTATTGTGTGCACGATATTTCTGACCTTGCGCCAAACTCAGTCAGGCTTAGTAAATGATTGTACAGTGTTCTTATATATATATACATATATATATATATATATATATATATATATATATATATATATATATATATATATTCTATGCATATTTTATGTCCTCACAATGTTACATACCCTTCAAAATTTATACTGTATATTAGATTTATGACTCCATCATTTATTTTCTTTTTATTTATTTTTCTTAAGTTTTATCACTTTTGTATATGATTATCTTGACATCAACTACATTCCCACATCTATCTATCTATCTATCTATCTATCTATCTATCTATCTATCTCAGTCTAATCCTATCTATCTATCTATCTATCTATCTATCTATCTATCTATCTATCTCAGTCTAATCCTATCTATCTATCTATCTATCTATCTATCTATCTATCTCAGTCTAATCCTATCTATCTATCTATCTATCTATCTATCTATCTATCTATCTATCTATCTATCTCAGTCTAATCCTATCTATCTATCTATCTATCTATCTATCTATCTATCTATCTATCTATCTATCTATCTCAGTCTAATCCTATCTATCTATCTATCTATCTATCTATCTATCTATCTATCTATCTATCTCAGTCTAATCCTATCTATCTATCTATCTATCTATCTATCTATCTATCTATCTATCTATCTATCTATCTATCTCAGTCTAATCCTATCTATCTATCTATCTATCTATCTATCTATCTATCTATCTATCTATCTATCTATCTATCTCAGTCTAATCCTATCTATCTATCTATCTATCTATCTCAGTCTAATCCTATCTATCTATCTATCTATCTATCTATCTCAGTCTAATCCTATCTATCTATCTATCTATCTATCTATCTATCTATCTATCTATCTATCTATCTATCTATCTCAGTCTAATCCTATCTATCTATCTATCTATCTATCTATCTATCTATCTATCTCAGTCTAATCCTATCTATCTATCTATCTATCTATCTATCTATCTATCTATCTATCTATCTCAGTCTAATCCTATCTATCTATCTATCTATCTATCTATCTATCTATCTATCTATCTATCTCAGTCTAATCCTATCTATCTATCTATCTATCTATCTATCTATCTATCTATCTCAGTCTAATCCTATCTATCTATCTATCTATCTATCTATCTATCTATCTCAGTCTAATCCTATCTATCTATCTATCTATCTATCTATCTATCTATCTCAGTCTAATCCTATCTATCTATCTATCTATCTATCTATCTATCTATCTATCTATCTATCTATCTATCTATCTATCTCAGTCTAATCCTATCTATCTATCTATCTATCTATCTATCTCAGTCTAATCCTATCTATCTATCTATCTATCTATCTATCTATCTATCTATCTATCTCAGTCTAATCCTATCTATCTATCTATCTATCTATCTATCTATCTATCTATCTCAGTCTAATCCTATCTATCTATCTATCTATCTATCTATCTATCTCAGTCTAATCCTATCTATCTATCTATCTATCTATCTATCTATCTATCTATCTATCTCAGTCTAATCCTATCTATCTATCTATCTATCTATCTATCTATCTATCTATCTATCTATCTATCTATCTCAGTCTAATCCTATCTATCTATCTATCTATCTATCTATCTATCTCAGTCTAATCCTATCTATCTATCTATCTATCTATCTATCTATCTCAGTCTAATCCTATCTATCTATCTATCTATCTATCTATCTATCTATCTATCTATCTATCTATCTCAGTCTAATCCTATCTATCTATCTATCTATCTATCTATCTATCTATCTATCTATCTCAGTCTAATCCTATCTATCTATCTATCTATCTATCTATCTATCTATCTATCTATCTATCTATCTATCTATCTATCTCAGTCTAATCCTATCTATCTATCTATCTATCTATCTATCTATCTATCTCAGTCTAATCCTATCTATCTATCTATCTATCTATCTATCTATCTATCTATCTATCTATCTATCTATCTATCTCAGTCTAATCCTATCTATCTATCTATCTATCTATCTATCTATCTATCTATCTATCTATCTATCTATCTATCTATCTCAGTCTAATCCTATCTATCTATCTATCTATCTATCTATCTATCTATCTATCATATTTACCAACCCCTCCGCTCGGGCAAGATATAACACAACGTCAATTTTTAAGCGGAGTTTAACAGATTTTAATTCAGAGTTTTCCTTCTCCTAGACTAGTTGCCTCACCAAGGCTGAAGAACCCAGTCTGCCCTACTATTTACCCATAGCTGGAGGGAGAATAATTGGATTCATACCTTCCCCAAGGGTATTAGTGCTATGTGAAATGCAATCAGTCTTTGATTTGAACTCGTATCGCCGTGTTCATTTCCTACGACGATAACCATTACACCACGGGCACCTCCATATCTATCTATCTATCTATCTATCTATCTATCTATGTGTATATGTACATGTGCGTCTGTTAATGCGTGTAAAATCCACGTATATGCTAATATTTATGCAAATACGATTACAAATATACGCACATTCATACATAAATATATATATATATATATATATATATATGTGTGTGTGTGTGTGTGTGTGTGTGTGTGTCTGTGTGTGTGTTTGGTTTGGTTTGGTCTCTTTGTTTAATGGCATATCAACTTTCCAGGATTATTTAATGCAACAGTTATTCTTGTTGAAGTACAGTAGTGGTACTATTTAACCCATTACTGACTGGATGAATATATGAATGTACACAAACGCACTTAATTTATAAATTACTAAATACATTTCTGTTCATAGACGTGAGAATGAGCACGTATATTCATGCACATATTTACTAATGTTAGCACAACGTGATGTACCCAGTGAGGTTTGTAGTCACATATAAATAGATGTAATTTTATTGCAATTTTATCTCAATTCCACACAGTGAGGAATAACAGAGAAAAAAATTGACGCAACGGAGTCTTCTGACTCGCTAGTTTTATGAAATCATCATTGAAAAACTTTGCTTTTACCGAAGAAGTTGGAATAGGGACAACTGGTGAATGCTATGCAACTATCAGACATTATGCAACTACCTCAAGGGGAGAATATATATATATATATATATATATATATATATATATATATATATATATATATATATATATATATATATATATATATAAACTCTGCCTTACTTTTTTAATGGTAGAGGTCTTATTAGAGTATACCTGTTGCGTGGCAAATTATGAACCATTATGAAGTCCTTCACTCTGTCTCTTGAATTACACACAGACACATACACGCAGGCAGGCATGCACGCACGCATATATATTTATATATACGTGTGTATGTATAAACTAAATGAGAAACTATAAACTAAATATTATATATCTATAATGAGAGAGAGAGAGAGAGAGAGAGAGAGAGAGAGAGAGAGAGAGAGAGAGAGAGATATGTAGTGATGGAGAAAGACAGACTGACTGATTAATAGATAGATGAATAGATATCAGGTGATAGATATGAAGAGATTGAAAAAATGATAGACAGAAAGATAGATATTTTTATGTTTTGTATATATGAACATATGTTTGCACGTAAATATATTAATGCATGTGTATGCGTTTCCATATATGTTTTTACATTATTATTATTATCATTATTATTATTATTATTATTATTATTATTAGTTAAATATCAGCTAAATCTGGAGCTGTCTTTCGCGCTGAATTACCGTTTAACTTCTCTGCTATGAAGAACCAGCGAACAAGTCAATGAAAGCGAAGCAACAGGTTGTTCCGAAATCCGTTCGTTTTTACGCAGAGAATTAACTAAAAACAGCGGTGTGTAATTCTACATAGAGATGAGAGACTGAGAGCGTTCAGAATGCGTTGATATAATAAATAGAGGAAGAAAAAGAGAATCGCCGAAATGAAAAGAAGAAGAAGAAGAAGAAGAAGAAGAAGAAGAAGAAGAAGAAGAAGAAGAAGAAGAAGAAGAAGAAGAAGAAAGCATATGGAGAAGAGAAGTTAAAGAAGAACGGGAAATGAAAAGATGACGGTGATGATAGAGAGAGAGGAGAAAGAAAGAGGAGAAATATTTTATGCGTAAATGAGGAATAGAAAATTGAGAAAAGAAGAAAGTGTAGAAAGAAGAGAAGTGGTGAAGAAAGAAGAAAGAGAAGATGTACGGAAGAGAGAGTGGAAATCTACGAGAAGAAGCAGAAAACGGAAAAACGAATAGAATGAAAGAAGTAAGAAAAGGAAGTTGACATTTGAAAGTATTAATAGAACTAGTAGTTGAAGTAGCAATAGTAGAGAGAGAGAGGGGGGGAAAGGGGTAGCAAGATTTATAAGATATAGAAGAAGAAGAAGAAGAAGAAGAAGAAGAAGAAGAAGAAGAAAACAGAAAAAATGAATAGAACGAAAGAAGTAAGAAAAGGTAGTTGACATTTGAAAATATTAATAGAACTAGTAGTTGAAGAAGTAATAATACAGAAAGAGAGAGAGAGAGAGAGAGAGAGAGAGAGAGAGAGAGAGAGAGAGAGAGAGAGAGATGTGGGGAAAGGGGTAGCAAGAAACTCTTTAGACGACGAAGAAGAAGAAGAAACTGGTGGAAATGAATAAACAGAAATAAACAAGAGAAAGCTGGGATGTCAACGGAGTCGGAGGGAAGGTGATGGACGGAGGAGAAAGTGTGAAGTTAAAGTGAATATATATATATATATATATATATATATATATATATATATATATATATATATGTGTGTGTGTATATATATGTATATGTGTGTGTGTGTGTGTGTGTGTCAAGCCTTTAATATTAGTACGGAGATCAGTTTACATACCTCGGCAACAACATCTCATCAACTGAAAGTGATGTCAGCGTACGCTTTACGAAAGCGTGGAATGCTAATCACAGATTAACAATCATACGGAAATCAGATCTATCTGATAAAATAAAACAAGATTTATTCAAAACTGTTACTGCATCCATACTATTATATGGATGCACCACATGAACACTAACAAAACTCATATAAAAACAAAACTCGATGGGAATTACCCAAGAATGCTACGTGCTGTCTTGAACAAATCCTGGAAGTAGCACACCACAAAACAGCAGCTATATGGCCACATACCTCCCATCTCACAAACCATCCAAATAAGATGAACAAGACATGCTGAGCACTGCAGGGTTAAGTGAGGAAGAACACATATGGACTCCTACGTGTGGACACACCAGTTTTGGCCGACCAGCTAAGACTCACATCAGCTCTGTGTTAAACTCCCCTTAAAAATTGACCTCGTGTCACATCCTGCTCATGTGGATGGGTTCATAAATACATACATTCATCAGCACTGTGTGGACACTGGATGTAGTCAAGAGGACGTACCCGGAGCTATAGATGACAGGAATGTATGGAGAGAGAGAGAGAGAGAGAGAGAGAGAGAGGAGGGGTGCCGTCAGTGCGACTTGATGATGATGATATATTGAAATACATGGAATATATATTTTGTGTGTTCAAAAAGTATTGAGATTGAATCTTTTATGGCCCAGTTGGCAGGGGCTGCTGAATAGATCGACTGCATCTCTGTAGAGGAGTAAGACTCTTCCAACGAGGGTCCTGCATATGACACTAAACAATCTAATGGTGAGGTTCCAGTAATGCTGGAGCTTTGGGGAATGTGGAGTATCCCTTTATTGACATCGCTCCCAGTTCACTTTGGCCCGGAGTGGTAGCACTTGATTAGGTCCTATCCATGGGTTACATAGAACTAAACAATGTACTTATGCTAAACTGAATTGTTTGAAATAGAACTATTTTTGACATCTAAACTATGTACTTATGCTAAACTGTATTATTTGAAATAGAACTGTTTATATGTATAAAAATGGATTTGACATTAAATAACCTACAATGGTTGATATGCCATAAAACTAAACTGAGTCTCTAGATTTTTAATTCAAAAATTAAAAATTAAAATGAAGAAGTGCAAACTGTTGATGTAGTAAAAAGATTATGTGTCAATAATTATAATTTGAAAATATTTTTTAAAGAATTACGCAGCAAATCTCGATACATTTTGGACAAACAAAAGATTACGCAGGTTAAGAACCCTCTATACAGATCAGATTATATATATGATAAGAATAAGTGGAACAGTCGATAAACTGGAATACTTACAACGGGTTTTGTATCAATATTTCGTTCTTTATTCAAGAACTTCTTCAGATTAAAAGTTCTTTCGAGTTTTTCTACATTTTAGGTATTGAAGAAATAGATCAAATAATGGTGAAAATGTAAAGAGATATAAAGAAGGGGGGGAAACTCAACATTTGTTTTTAGTCTGAAGAAGTTCTTCCTTGAATAAAGAACGAAATATTACTACTAAACCTGTTGTAAATGTTTTGGTTTATCTGCTTTTCCACTAATTTTTATCATCTTGTCAGATTTACTAAGATCTACTATTTTTCCATATATATATATATATATATATATATAATTTGTTGTTTTGGTTTCTTTGTTTAATGGCATATCAACCTTCGTGGTTTATTTAATGCCAATACCAAAGCCATCCTTCTAGAAGAACAGTAGCAGTACTATTTAACATGTAGTTGGGAGGATAAGAAGGTTCATACCTTTCCCAAGGATTATTGTCTGAAAGTGAACGAAATATCGCGACTGGAGTTCGAACTCGCTAACTACGATTCCACAGTCCAGCGCTTTAACCATTTCAACACGAGGACACCGCTCTCATTTGGTCCAATGAGAGAAAAATAAATATTTTAAAATGAATAGGCCCGAAAATGAATTTGAATTTGATATTTTAAATTTCTATTTCATATATTTGTGCTCTACGCGTATTTCAGGCTTCATGGTTCTCCTCAGGAGATTAATAATGGCTAAAGTCGACTCGACTCCTAGCCTTGACCGGGCAAAACAATTTTCACTGTAAAGGGTAGAAACAGAGACGACCCTAGCCATTATTAGTGTCTTGAAAAGGACCATGAAATCTGAAATACGTATAACGCACAAATATAGGAAGAAAATATTAAGATATCAAATTCAAACTAATTTTCAGACCAACTCATTTTAATATATATATATATATATATATATATATATATATATACAATGAGTAAAATAGCAGCGTAAACTGGGTTCTCTTTGTAGGGTAATCCGTCTTGGGGAAGGAAAAACTCGTAATTATTGAAAGATTGTAACTGTGAGTCTCGGAGGCTGTTGGTAGAGAGTTTGTTTCTTACCGAGCGTGGTAAAGACGTAGTTCTTCCTCAAAGTGAGTTTGGTTTAATTCCAGTTTATAGTAACTGTGGAAGTCTTGCGAGGCAAACTACACCTAGTTACATCATCTTTCGTTAGGTGTTCCACCAGTGTAGCTTTGTGTCTGACTTGGCCCTGTCAAACAGACATATTGTTACAAGCATATAATACTCTGGCACGAAGCCAAATTAGGGTAAACACAAGTAAAGAGATTGTCTTGTTAAATTTTTTTCCAAGTGACTCGGACCCCCTTTCTTTGATTAAACTGGAAGGAAATTTGAAATTTTCAAATTGAAATACTTTTATTGACTGATTAACTTTAACAGCATATCTACCATCAGATGTAGTTAAGTATCATACTCAAGACACTCATTTGGGTTTTATGTCGAGAGGTTAGGGAATTGCGTTCATTGGACATTTATATTCGTAATTTTTGAGTTGTTAATCATATTTACCAACCCATCCGCTCGGACAGGATATGACACAAGGTCAATTTTTAAGCAGAGTTTAACAGGTTTCAATTCAGAGTTTTCCTTCTCCTAGACTTGTTGCCTCACCAAGGCTGAAGAACCTAATTATTCTGTCCTACTATTTACCCATAGCTGGAGGGAGAATTATTGGATTCATACCTTTCCCAAAGGTATTAGTGCTATGTGAAATGCAATCAGTCTCGTCCAGGATTTGAACTCGTATCCTACGACGATAACCTTTACACCACGGTGGAGTTGTTGTTTCATAAGTGTTTTTGAAGTTATATGGTATCGAGTATTCCTATGAAATATAAATAATTTTTACACAGATGTATGGTTTCAAGTATTCCTATTAAACAAATGATTGTAATTATAGGATTTCAAGTAATTATTTCTATTTGATAGTAGGTATTTGTTTGCACACAGTTATATGGCTCAAGTAACTAATATTAATCCTTATTAAACAACCATAACTTCAAGTAATTATTCTTTGTACAATTAATCTACTGCATCAAGTATTCCAATCAAATACAAATAATTTGCAAACAGATCTATTTGGCCCATAGATAGGACCACTCCGGGTCAAAGTGGACCTGGGAATAATGACAATGAAATACTCGACATTCATCAAATCTCCAGAACTGAAACCTCACCATCAGATGCAGTTTAGTATCATACTCAAGACACCCCTTTGGGTTTTTTTTTTCGCGGGGAGGAAGTCTTGTCCTTCTGCTTGAGGATCGTATATTTTAAGCCGTGCCGTTACCGCACTTTGACGGACGATATCAATTTTGACCTCGGTTGGGATATAGTAGATGTTCTGATCAAACTTTCATAGTATTCAGTCATCTGGTGACGTAGTAATGTCTATACTACTGCCTGTGAATGTATCCAAGAGCAAAGATCTATATTATCGCCCAATGAGGAGACACAGCATATTGATATGATGTCTAAATACTTTTGGTTGATCCTTGGGACAGATCCATATATGGGATCATTTAATATGGAACTGTTCTAGCTCCGTGCAGTTTTTTTCGTTTCTTCGACTCAAAATTCGGATCAAATACAAAGTTTCAAAAGGTGGAGGACATTAAAAGAAAAAACAACGGCGCAGGTTCACACCAATTCAAAAGAACAGTTTCAGAGGTGCTTCGACTGATGGAAAACTCGCTGGAATTATTCTGTTGAACGCAGAAGGTGTTATATAATTGCAGAAGGATTTTTTTTATATTATCATTTTTCGTTGGTTATATCTTATCTTTCGGTTTGGTTAGGCTTAGAACTGTTCGGCTTAGAGCACAGGTAGGGGCACACATTGAGCGCAGGTCTTCACGCTCGCGCTGGGAGGATGTGACAATCACAGATGTCCTAATAAAAACCTCAGATAGAAAATGTGACTGGGGATGTGAATGACGTCATGCCCGGAAACGATGGGCTGGGATTGTTGGGTATTTTGAAAAAAGCAGTTAGTTGAGATTTGAACTTAGACGGGGCGAGTTGATTTTCGGAGCACGGCGAGACGAGTTCAGTGGTTTGCTGCGGGGTGCGCGCGGGTTTGTTGGGTCATTGAGTTGATGGCTGACGTTGGACGAACAGTCAACATAGTAAAAATTGTGTGTCTCTCTCTCTTCGTGTCGAAAGCCTAAAAGTCAAGAAGGTAGTAAAAATTTCGTACCTGAACCAAGAGAGTCGTCAGTGTTTCGTGTTTTTCGGATTCCTATGCGTATGAGCCTTCTATGCATGTGAACGTTTAACACATCCGTATATAGGTATGATGTACATTTCACATATTCGTAGATTATGGTTATGTTACAAAGGGAAGACAACATTTGGAAAATACAGTTTCTGTTTTGATACTTTATCATATTTACCAACCCCTCCGCTTGGGCAGGATATGACACAAGCTCAATTTTTAAGCGGAGTTTAACAGGTTTGAATTCAGAGTTTTCCTTCTCCTAGACTAGTTGCCTCACCAAGGCTGAAGAACCTAGTCTGCCCTACTATTTACCCATAGCTGGAGGGAGAATATTTGGATTCATACCTTTCCCAAGAGTATCAGTGCTATGTGAAATGCAATCAGTCTCGTCCAGGATTTGAACTCGTGTCGTCGTGTCCTTATCCTGCGACGATAACCATTACACCACGGGCACCCGTTTTGATACTTTATAAACATTTCTTGTCTCTATGTAAATGTGTACAGATGACAATACAGGCTGCTAGCTAGATAGATAGATAGAAAAATGTAAGTATATTATAAAATCAAATCATGCATTCGTGAATATATATTGCACGTGTTTTCACACGTTGTATGATGAAATTTGCATGCCAAGACTCTCTGGAAAGCAAGACAACTCTTCGGAAAGACGAAGTGACCTTCTAGAAAGTTGGAGTGACATCTTGTAAAGACATGAAACTTAATCAAATCATGAACAGCGCAACAGACACTGGATATATATATATATATATAATTTCTTTTAGAAAAAACAAAAACCGATCACATTAGGATTATAAATTTATTTCTATCCATTTTATCCATAAGATCTGAAGAAGTCCTGTTAATTTTTTTGGTGTTTTTGATTTATATCAAAAACTTATAACTGGATGGAAATAAATTTATAATCCTAATGTGACCGGTTTTTTTTTCTTAATGAAATTATTGCTCTGTAATGTCAGTTACATTGAGCTCTTTACCAGGAAAATTTAAATGCTCACTGTTGAATGTTTTTTTTGTCCTGATGGAATTACTCCCAACTCCGGTTTAACTGGACCGAATAATGATATATATATATATATATATATATATCATCATCATCATCATATCGTGCTGGCAGCACGGATATCCCTGACCCTCTCTCGCCACTCCTCCCTATCGTTCATCGCCCTAGGTAGGTCTTCAGGACAACAACCTGTATCCTCACATAGCTGCTGAATGTACGTTCGTGCTGGTCGTCCTGCTTTTGCGCGGCCATGTGTGGGGATCCATAAGAGTACATCTCTTATGAGTTCATCTCTGCTTCTCCAGCAATGTCCTGCATGTCTGGTTCGCCTAACTTGAATAGTTTTCGTGATAGGGGGCAGGTGGCCGTACAGTTGGTGTCTTGTGGGGTGTTGCTGCCAGGACTTGTTCAGGATTGCACGCAGCATTCTTGTGTAATTGCCATCTAGTTTCTTCTCCAGCCGTTTTGTTAGCGTCCATGTAGTGCATCCATATAGCAGTATCGATGTGACCGCTGCCTGGAAGAAACTGCGTTTCATTTTATCGGTTAGGTCTGATTTCCATATAGTCGATAGCCTATTGATAGCTGTCCATGCTTTCGTTAACCTCGTTTCGATGTCCTTTTCGGTTGATTCGACGCTGCTTCCTAGGTACGTGAATTTGTCTACTAGTTTAAGAGGGGTTCCTTCTAGAGTGGAGATGTCCCCTGTTTGGTTATAGCACATATATTCCGTTTTGTGTGCATTAACATGTAGGCCTATGCTTGCTGCTGCTCGTTCCAGGCTATGCAGAAGTGTTTCGGCTTGGTCAGGTGTATTTGCCAGTATCGCTATGTCATCGGCGTAGTCGGCGTCGGTAATTGTTGTTGCGGGATATCTTCTGCTTCTTTTCTTCGTCAGTTCGAAGCCATTCTCTTTGATTTTGTCAATCGATGTTCTAAGTACGTAGTCTAGACAAATGATAAAGAGATACGGAGCCAGCGTGTCCCCTTGTAGTACTCCTGCTACAATGTCGAAGTATTCTGTGTCTCCATCTGGTGATCGTACTTTTACTTTAGTGTTTCTATAGAGAATCGTTATTGCCGCTACGGTTTCTTTAGGTATGCCGTACGCCAGTAGGATTTGTTCCATCTTTCCTCTGTGAATGGAGTCGAAAGCCTTGGTAAAGTCGACAAATATTAATGTCGCTTGTAGGTTCTTTGCCCGTACACCCTCAAGGATTCTGCGGATGGTTAGTATTTGTGAGGTCGTAGATCTATTTCTTCGGAAGCCATTTTGGTTTTTTCTAAGTATGTTGTCGATTTTGGGTTCTATGCGGTTTCGTAGTAGGGCATTGTAGATTTTGGCAGCTATGGATGTAAGTGTTATGCCTCGGTAGTTTTTGGCTAATCCGAGGTCTCCCTTTTTAGGGAAGGGGAGTATGCATCCCTTCGTCCATCTATCTATCGGATTTTGATTGTATACTGCGTTGCAGTGTCGGAGCAGTATGTCGTCGAATTGTCTGGTCTTCCATACTTCCGGGGGAATTTCGTCCAGTCCTGCAGCTTTCCTATTTTTAATTTTTCTGAGAACCGAGTCGAGTTCTCCTTGTGTGAACGGTCCAAGTTTAATGTCTAATTGTTTGCTAATTATTCTGGTGATTGGTTCATGCGTTATTTTTGGTGGGTTTCCAAGTAAGTTTTCGAAGTGCTGTTTCCACAGTTTTATTCTTTCTTGTTGGTTTGCTGCTTTAAGTTTTGCTTTGGTTGTGTTCTTTCTTCTGCTCACTTCGTTTATTGTTTGCCAGGCAATTCTAGATTGTCTATCTTCTACCGAGTCTCTGATCTTATCTATCTGATTTTGAATGTATTCTGTCTGTTCCTTTATATATATGCCTGCTAATTGATATTGTGCCGTTTTTAGTTTTAAGGCATTTGTGTTTGTTGGGTTTTTTCGATAGTTTTTGGAGGCTGTTTTCACTAGTGCACGTTTTTCTCTCACCGCTAAGGTTTCCCATGGGACTCTATATTTAGTTTTAATTTTTGTTGGAATGCATTTTGCTGCTGCCTCAAGGTGTGCATTGACAAAATTTTCGTATTCGTCGTTTGGTGTACTTTTTTCCGTCTTTTCTTGTAGTGTTTCGAATCTGTTTCTCAATTCTAATACGTATTTATCTCTGACATCTTTGTTGTTTAATAGGGCCCAGTCATAGTGTTTGGTGGTCGCTGTTCGTTTGTCGTTTTTTCGTAGGCTTAACCGTATTTTCGCCGTGACTATTCGGTGATCGGTGGACACACCCTCAAAAGAGGAGTATGCCTCGCAATTCAATGCACTATTCTTCCATTTCTTGTTTATAAGGACGTAGTCTATCTGAGCTTTAGTGTTGTTTGCGTACGTGTATGTCCATAGTTTGCCCTCTCTTTTTTGGTAGTTTGTATTGAGGCATGCTAATCTATTTTCTATCATGAAATCTGTTAGATGTTGTCCATTTCTATTTGACGTGTTGTGGAGGCTGTATTTGTTGTTTCCGTTTTTCCCGATTTGGGCATTCATGTCTCCGCCAATGACTAACATGTTGTGTTTCGGGATGCTACGCACTAATGAGGATAACTCATCGTAGAAGGTGACTATTTCATTTTCTTCACTAACATTGGTGGGGCTGTAGCATGAGATGATTGTTGCTCTGGGGTTTCCGTTAAATGTAGCTACCATCATTCTAGGTTGTATTTTCTCTATGCTATTAAGCGTTTTTAGTGCTCTAGGTCCTATAAGCAATCCTACCCCTCCCACTGCGGCGTTGACAGAGTTTTTCCATGCGGATACAGTGGCGAGCGACCATCCATTGCTAGTTTCGTGATATTTGATATCTTCTGTGTGTGTGTATCTGTGTTCTTGTATGCATATTATGTCTATTTTATGTTCTTCGGCCGATGCGATTAGCTCTGGGAGTTGTCCTATTCTATTTAAGGTTCTTACGTTAAATGTGGCTATTTGTAGTGTTTGCTTGCATTTTAGTAGTTTTGATTGTTTGAGCTCTGTAGCTGATTTTTCGAACACCGAGGCCAGGGCTCCAACCTCAGCAGGACGCGCCCCTTTTTTACCCGCGCGAAGAGCGATGCGGTTTGTGTAAGTGGTTTGAGTGTGGGTCATGGTTATCTTTCGATGGCTGTTTTGTTCTCTTCTATAGAAGCCACTCTTATAGAGGAGCAGCAGTAGTTCCCCGATCGAACTGTCGATCCTGAGCGAAAAGTCGTCAAACTCACGTCCAGGACCCATTTGGGTATTGACTTTGGTCGTCCATTGGTTTATTCAAATACCTTAACGTACATCATGCTGCTTCCCATGTGTACATAATAAAAAAAAAAAAAAAAAAAAAAAAAAATAAAAAAAAAATAAAAAAAAAAAAGACATTTTATCTATATAATTTTATTAAGATCCTTTCAAGTTTACTGATAATGTTGTGTAACACACGTGTAATATAATGGCCGAGGGATTTCGTTTTATATATCTTGCCTTTCGGTTTAGTTAGGCTAAGAACCTTCCGCTTAGCGCATGGGTTAAGTCGGTGCAAACATGAGCGCAGGTGTTCACGCGCGAGCGGGTGGGATGTTTCATTCACAGATGTCAAAATAAAAATCCCAAATAGAAATTGTTACCGGGGGATGTGAATGACGTCATGCACCGGAAGCGTGCGCTGAGGATTTTGGGGATTTGAAAAAAGTCAGAGAGTCGAGTTTTAGCGTCCGAGGAAGACGGTTGACTTTCGAAGCTCGTCGAGGCCTTACGGCGGGTGCCGCACGTGGTTTGGGGCAGATGGAAAAGTCAGCATAGAAAGATGGTATCTCTCTCCTTATGTCGAAAAACCTTTAAACTCAAAGGTGATAAAAAGTTTCGTACCTGAAATAAGAAGTCGTAAGTGTTTTTCGTGTTTCGGGATTCCTATGTTATCTATATGTGCGTTATGGACATTATGAACATTTTGCCTACCGGTATGAATATGTCTATTTCACACATTCATGTATGGCTATGTAACACACGTATACATATGCAAACAGACAATACAAATACAAATGCGGATACAGGCGGACTCTTTTGCTTCAGGTACGAACGGTTTATTATTAACTTCTGAGTTCGATTCTTTGACACGAGGAGAGAGACACAATTCTTAAAAGATTTACGTAATCATACTATGCTAACATCCCCAATGTTCGGCTCATCTCATGGTGTTTGTTCTCAATTCATCTTCGCTGGTCGGGACCCGAAAAACCTAACCGCCGCCGAAACAGTAGAAAACTCAACTTTATGGCAGAGAACTCAATTCTCTACCCCAATGCCAGAAACTCAATTGTCTGCTTGCATGGTCCAATCTCAAATCCTCGACTGCCTGGTTGGACCCCATCTTCTCAACGCCATGGTCGGATGTCAACCTCTCAACACCATGGTCGAACCCCATCTTCTCAACACCATGGTCGGAACTCAACTAAATTTTTTTCAAACTTTTCCAAATTCTTAGCCTATCTCTTCTGGGCATGACGTCTTCCACACTCCAGCCTCATTCCCTATCTGGGGTTTATTATAATAATGGTGATAATCATATCCTTTGCGCACGAGCGTAAACTGTTCCAAACTGACGACACACCTGAAATCTTAACCCGAATAGTTCAAAGCCCAACCAAACTGAATGATAAAATATAATTAATGAAAAATGATTAAAAGAAAAAATCCTTCCTTAATTATATAACAATAAGTGTCTTGGTTCAGGTTGGAATTGGTGGATGAATTTACCAAAATTGTCCCGAGCGCTTTCGGAACTTTCATAGGCCATCCTCAGGGGTTGCTTGCATATATAAAGAGTGTTTTTTTTTAAAAGAGTTTTTGAAAGTGTTTTTAGGTTTTTTAAAACATAGCAAAATTATGTAAACACAGAGTTTGATAAAACTGAGATGCTGATGAAATTAAAAAACAGAACGTTATCAACGGAAATAAAATATTATCAAGAAATATGGAATATTTAAACAAATTATAAAATAGATGAACCTATACTAAAAACCTTATCCAAAAAAATGTTCCCCTACCGATCATACCAAAAAACAAATACTACCACAACAAATTTAAAATCTTCAACCTAATTATTTCCAATAATTCCTCCCCCTTCACTGAACTTCTTGATGGGACTAACGTCGTATATATCTTCAAATGTCCCTTGGGAGACTGTATCTCCTAAGAAAATAATACCTATGTTGGTCTTACCGTTGCAACTCTTTCAAGACGGCTTATGATACACCTTACTGATTCTAGCTCAGCAACCTTGCATATTAAAACCCATTCTATTCCCAAATCCAAATTTCGAAAAATTCTTATAAAAACGCTACTATAATAGCTTACGAAATTAATAAGCTACGACTACAGATCCTAGAAGCCCTACATATAAAAACAAAAAAAACCCCTAAAATCAATTGAATAAATTTTGGAAATAGCGACTATGTTTCGAAATGTCTTTAGCCTTTTTTTTTTTTTTTTTAAATTTTCCATATTTCTTGATAATATTCTATTTCCGTTGATAGCGTTCTGTTTTTTAATTTCATCAGCATCTCAGTTTTATCAAACTCTGTGTTGATGTAATTTTGTTATGTTATAAAAAACCTAAAAAGACTCCGTGAAAAACTATTTAAAAAACACTCTTTATTTATGCAAGCAACCCATGATGATGGCCTATGAAAGTTCCGAAAGCGTTCGGGACAATTTTGGTTAATTCATCCATCAATTCCGACCTGAAACCAAGACACTCATCGGGAAACTTGAAAAGATATTTATAAAATTATATAGACAAAATGTGTCTTTATTATTTAATCAAACATGCTTAAATGAAAGACTACTGTCCAACTACACACACACACACACACACACATATATATATATAGAACAGATGAAAATCAACGATCGCTTAAAGATGCCTGATAAATCAAAAAGATTGAGAACGTGGAGGACATTAAGCGACCATTCAGATTCACACCATATTAGAAGAGGAGTTTCAGAGATTTTTCCACTTATGAAAAACTCACTGAAATAATTTGGTTGAATATAAAGAGGAAGACAAGATTTGGTAAATAAAGCTTCAGTCTTGATCCTTTTTAAACGCATCTTGTCAGCATTTAAATGTGCACCGATGATCATAAGGACTGATTGATTGATTGATTGATAGAAAAATATAAATATATTCTAGTGCGGAAGATCGTCTGTAGCCCATGGATTTCCTGCTGCATAATCTCATCCACGTTGTTCTGTCTTTCTCTATAGGTTCGGGTCATTTGGTTTGGTTTCTTTGTTTAATGGCATATTAACCTTTGTAGGTTATTTAATGCCGAAGCAATTCTCCTAGAAGAACAGTAGTGGTACTATTTAACCCATAGCTGGGAGGATAAGGGGGTTCATACCTTTCTCAAGGATATTTGCCCGAAAGTGAACGTAATAGCGGGATTGGAGTACGAACTCGCTTACTACGATTCAGCATTCCATCGCTTTAACCATTACACCACGAGGACACCCTCCCAGTTCGGGTCGTAATACATGAGTTCGAGACGAGTCTAAAAAGTAGAAAAAAAAAAGGTAAAACAAAAAGCTGAATAGATGTTATTTAATAACAATGACGGATTGTGGATGCCTCACTTTCACTACGTAAACGGCTGACGAAATTCCCTTGATTCTGTGGTCCCATCTCTGTACTTGTCATCCATTTTCTGGTCCTCTCCGTATCTGCTCTATCTCCGTCCATTCTGTCAACCCCTTTCTGTATCTTGCTCCCCTTCTATATGAGCCTATCTTATTGTCTCCAGGTGACCCTAAAACGTGTGTGTAGGGAAAAATCATGACTTACCGGACTAGCGTGAAGCTGCGTTTCGTACGTTTCAGTCACTTAACAAGAAAAAAAAGCTAAAATGGCGACACATAGTCGCTTTTGTATTTGCTTATTTCGTGTGAAGTAACGCAGACTCTCGGCTCTCCCATGCAAATGAGATAGTCAGGTATTTTAAAATGAGCCCTCGAGGGAACGGGCATAAGTCGAAAGAAGGCGTGTTGCGTGGACAGACGCGTGCAAGAGGATTGTCTGTGACGTTATTGAAGTCGACTTTCAAAACTGAAGGTCTTTTATGTCACGGGTTCATTTTTATCTGACCATCTCCTCTTATTCTCGGGTTGGTAAAGTGGTTCCCGCACAAAATACATACGGTCAACCACATAAATATGTCTCGGCCCCCTACATAGACATATACATATATACCCATACGCGAATACATAGCTATGGTCAACTCACAACCATACACCTATGTATACACCCTCGCGTACATAAATACACACACGTGTACTTACGTACACCAACTCATGTGTCCACATATATGCACCCACATATAGCCAAGTCTGTACACCACCACACCAGCGTCAATATTGACACAAGAATCAACCGATACATTCGTGAACACACACACACACACACACACACACACACACACACATATATATATATTGAACCGATGAGAACAAATAATCACGTAAGATTGAGAACGTGGGGAATATTAAGCTGATTCAAAAGAGGAATTTCCGAGGTGTTTCGACTTGTAGAAAACTCTTTGGAATAAATGTGTTAAATAAGGAGAGGGACTATTTTTGAAGGCAATTGTATTAAATACAGAGGGGGACAATTTTTAAGGCAACGTTTTATTCAGTTTTCATTTCTATGTTGGTAAATACAGCTTCAGTCTTGTTACTTGTTGAACACATCTTGTCTGTACTTGAAGGTGCACAGATGACAATATAAACAGCTAGATAGATAGGTAGATAGATAGGTATCTAAAGATAAATACAAATATATTCTAGAACCAGTCAATAGATTCATGAATGATAATGGCTTGTAATTCCATATATTGTAAAGTACCGAGGAAAAGTATTTAAATCTTGACTGACGAAATTTGGGGTCGGGAGGATGATCTTTAGTGAGTAGGAGAGCAAGGATCAAAAAATAAAGGAAACCAAATGGCTTGAAAGAATGGAGGAAAATTGGAGCTAGAAGGGGCTCATTGGCTCATATGGGAAAACTGCCAGAGGGTATTTTTTAAAATCTTTGTTCGAGATTCCAATTTCAACTCTCACGATCGACTGGAGGCAGGGAGTTTATTATCTAATGGCAGCATTACTGAGACTTTGGATCTAATGTCCACGCACGCACGCACGCACGCACGCAGTATTTGTGTAAAACAAGTCAAGAACCATTGTCTAAATTTACATAGAAAAATGTACAAATGCATTCCGTCTGCCAAATTTCGATTGTCATTTTGTTTCCTTCCTATCTATCTATCTATCTTGCCCAGAAAAACGAAAATGTATCGTTTTCTAGAACTGATAATATCTATCTATCTATCTATCTATCAATCTATCTATCTATCTTACTCCTGCATAAAACATCAAAGCTTTGTACTCAATTGTAAATGGAAATACTCATTAATGGTAAATAATATTCGGTCAAGAAGATGCAGGGATTCATTTGTCGCAGATGGGTGCAATCGTGTGCAATATCTATCTATCTATCTATCTCAGTCTGTTCATATCTATCTGTTGGAGGTCTTTCAGAGAATGCATCTGTCTCTTTCTTTCTTTCTTTCTTTCTTTCTTTCTTTCTTTCTTTCTTTCTTCTCGTCTTTCTATATATGTACGTGTGTGTAAGTAGATAGAGATGCATATCTTTGAATGCACGCATGTATTGAGTTAAACAACACCCGCCATAATTGTAGTGACCTTTTCTTATTTCCGAGTCTGAGAATTCATCTCAATAAGATCTGAGCACGTGAAGGACTAAAAGGAATACAACGGCACAGTTTCACAACATATCAAATAGATGCTATCAGAGGTGCTTCGACAAGTGGAAAACTCTCTGGAATAGGTCTGATGAATGCAAAGGACAGCATTTTGTTGAAAACAAACATTTCAATCATTGTTTGTCTCTGCCTTGTCATATACAGCTTCAGTCTCGATACTTGCTGAATGCACACACACGCGCACAGACACGCGCACACGGGTGTGTGTGTGTGCTCGTATGTATACTCGTGTGTGTATGTGCTAATGTGTGTTTAAATGAATACAAATCGAATATTAGTATTTACAATGACCGTCTAGGGCAGTAATTCCCAACGCGAGAAAAATGGCCCACCTGAGGGGCATTGTCATATTTTGGTGTGGCATGCAATATTTTAGTGGGGCTCGCTTAGAAACCAAGTTAATGGCCTTTTAAGCTTCCTTCACGTGAATTGCAGTAAAATTTTGAATTCATAAGAATTACTGGAGGCGGACATCAGAATTTTAGAAATACCAAAGTGAGGTATGATCAAAAATCGGTTAGGAACTGCTGGTCTAGATCGTTTTTTTTTTCAGTATTCTAGCTTTCTTCCAGTTGATTAATTTCTTTTTTTCTTAAAGACTGACTGTTATCCAGTTTACTGCCATTTAAACCTTCAGAATATAAATTTAGAAGTAGACTCAAACACACACACACACACATGAACACACGCACATATATGTGTGTGTGTAATGCCCTTCTCTACTCATCCAAAAGTAGAGAAGATTCAGATCAATCGCATTGGTAGGGTGACCAGTCTTGGAAAAGGAAAAACTCTGAATTAAAAAATCTGAGGACTGTTGTCTGGGAGATTCTTTGGCACAAAAGGTCATCATCCTTCTGTTACCATCTCATCCAAAAAGTATGGCTGGTTCTACACAATTCTTCACCGCTATAAACAAATCACATGTATCAGTTGCTCTACGGTTCCAATATTTAATTGAACTGTTCGATTCTTATACATTGAAGTCGAAAGGAGAGTTCATGATAATATATACGAAATGGTACTAATAATTAATGGAATTTGAACGGCGTGTTCAGTGTAACGGTTATTGTCTTTGGAAATGGAATCGGTAACTTGTATTCAAATCCTGGACGAAGTTGTTTGCGTTGTTGCTCTTGAGAAAGGTATGAATCCACCTCCTTTCCATCCACCAATGGACTAATAGTTGAGTAGAGTGGGTTCTTAAGCTTTCATATAATAATCAGTAGGATAGAAGGAAAACTCTGTATTTAAACCAGCTTTACTCCGCTCAAAAATTGACCAAATGTCTGTCGCAGAAGGGTTGCATAAATACATACGATTTAAGATGATGTTAGATTCAGGGATTACTTGAAAAGAAATAACAGAAAGGTGCCCGTGGTGTAATGGTTATCGTCGTAGGAAATGGACACGGCGACACGAGATCAAATCCTGGAAGAGACTGATTGCATTTTACATAGCACTAATACCCTATCGGAAAGGTATGAATCCAATTATTCTCCCTCCAGCTATGGGTAAATAGTAGGGCAGACTAGGTTCTTCAGCCTTAGTGAGGCAACTAATCTAGGAGAAGGAAAACTCTGAATTAAAACCTTTTAAACTCCGCTTAAAAATTGACGTTGTGTCATATCCTGCCCGAGCGGAGGGGTTGGTAAATATGATAACAGAAAGTAAGCATCAAGTGCAAAATTCTTTTATTTGTTCCTTAAGATTTACAAATTTTTGCTTATATGTATAAAGGAGGTGCTCGTAGTGTAACGGTTATTGTCACAGGAAATGGACCCGGTGACCAGAGTATATTTGCATTTCACGTAGTGCTAATACTCTTGGGAAAGGTATGAATCCAATTATTAACGCTTTTGCTATCCGTGAATAGTAGGGAAGACTGGCTTCTTTAATGTTGGTATGGTAACTAGTTTTGGCGAAGAAAAATTCTGAATTCAAATCTGTTAAACTCGGTGTTAAAATTGATTTTGTGTCGCCCTCTGCTCAAGCGAGGGGTAGGATATATATATATATATATTAGCTGTTTCTGGAACCTTTGATATCGCTGGATACCTACATATACTAGTTGTTTTTTCGATGATTGGTTAAGCTAAAGTGAGAAATAGCTGCATGAAAGAAGATAATTTGATAGAAAATTAAGTTTGTTATTTCCTTGAAAGAGTGATTGCCAAAGATGTCTGGGATGTCCGGCAAAACATGGAAAACGTTGATTAACTTATAGGTGAACAGATAGGCCAAACTAATTAAATTTTCCGAATCTCTGGCTAACACCTTGCTAGTTTCATTTAAAAAAACCCCCAAAAAACCAGAAATGCACATTGTGGGATCATGAAATCTGTTGCCTAATGTTGTTATTAACTGAATTTTGCTCTGAATTTATATATATATATATATATATATATATATATATACACGTATATATATATATATATTTTGATTTTTCCATTTCTTGTTTATAAGGACGTAGTTTATCTGAGCTTTAGTATTGTTTGCGTACGTGTATGTCCATAGTTTGCCCTTCCTTTTTTGTAGTTTGTATTGAAGCATGCTAATCTATTTTCTATCATGAAATCTGTTAGATGTTGCCCATTTCTATTTGACGTGTTGTGGAGGCAGTATTTGTTGTTTCCGTTTTTCCCGATTTGGGCATTCATGTCTCCGCCAATGACTAACATGTTGTGTTTCGGGATGCTACGCACTAATGAGGATAGCTCATTGTAGAAGGTGACTAGTTCAGTTTCTTCACTAACATTGGTAGGGCTGTAGCAGATGATTGTTGCTCTGGGGTTGCCGTTAAAAGTAGCTGCCATCATTCGAGGTTGTATTTTCTCAATGCTATTTAGCGTTTTTAATGCTCTGGGTCCTATAAGTAATCCTACCCCTCCTACTGCGGCGTTGACAGAGTTTTTCCATACTCCTCTTTTGAGGGTGTGTCCACCGATCACCGAATAGTCACAGCGAAAATACGGTTAAGCCTACGAAAAAACGCCAAACGAACAGCGACCACCAAACACTATGACTGGGCCCTATTGAACAACAGAGATATAAGAGATAAATACGTATTAGAATTAAGAAACAGATTCGAAACACTACAAGAAAAGCCCGAAAAAAGTACACCAAACGACGAATATGAAAATTTCGTCAATGCACACCTCGAGGCAGCAGCGAAATGCATTCCAACAAAACTCAAAACTAAATATAGAGTCCCATGGGAAACTTTAGCGGTGAGAGACAAACGTGCACTAGTGAAAACAGCCTCCAAAAACTATCGAAAAAACCCAACAAACACAAATGCCTTAAAACTAAAAACGGCACAATATCAATTAGCAGGCATATATATAAAGGAACAGACAGAATACATTCAAAATCAGATAGACAAGATTAGAGACTCGGTGGAAGATAGACAATCTAGGATAGCCTGGCAAACAATAAACGAAGTGAGTAGAAGAAAGAACACAGCCAAAGCAAAACTGAAAGCAGCAAACCAACAAGAAAGAATAAAACTGTGGAAACAGCACTTCGAAAACTTACTAGGAAACCCACCGAAAATAACACATGAACCAATCACCAGAATAATTAGCAAACAATTAGACATTAAACTAGGACCGTTCACACAAGAAGAACTCGACTCGGTTCTCAGAAAAATTAAAAATTGGAAAGCTGCAGGGCTGGACGAAATTCCCCCGGAAGTATGGAAGACCAGACAATTCGACAACATACTGCTCCGCCACTGCAACGCAGTATACAATCAAAATCCGATAGATAGATGGATGAAGGGATGCATACTCCCCTTCCCTAAAAAGGGGGACCTCGGATTAGCCAAAAACTACTGAGGCATAACACTTACATCCATAGCAGCCAAAATCTACAATGCCCTACTACGAAACCGCATAGAACCCAAAATCGACAACATACTTAGAAAAAACCAAAATGGCTTCCGAAGAAATAGATCCACGACCTAACAAATATTAACCATCCGTAGAATCCTTGAAGGTGTACGGGCAAAAAACCTACAAGCGACATTAATATTTGTTGACTTTACCAAGGCTTTCGATTCCATTCACAGAGGAAAGATGGAACAAATCCTACTAGCGTTCAGCATACCTAAAGAAACCGTAGCGGCAATAACGATTCTCTATAGAAACACTAAAGTAAAAGTACGATCACCAGATGGAGACACAGAATACTTTGACATTGTAGCAGGAGTACTACAAGGGGACACGCTGGCACCGTACCTCTTCATCCTTTGTCTAGACTACGTACTTAGAACATCGATTGACAAAATCAGAGAGAATGGCTTCGAACTGACGAATAAAAGAAGCAGAAGATACCCCGCAACAACAATTACCGACGCTGACAACGCCGATGACATAGCGATACTGGCAAATACACCTGACTAAGCCGAAACACTACTGCATAGTCTGGAACGAGCAGCAACAAGCATAGGCCTCTATGTTAATGCACACAAAACGGAATATATGTGCTATAATCAAACAGGGGACATCTCCACTCTAGAAGGAACCCCTCTTAAACTAGTAGACAAATTCACATACCTAGGAAGCAGCGTCGAATCAACCAAAAAGGACATCGAAACCAGGTTAACGAAAGCATGGATAGCTATCAATAGGCTATCGATTATATGGAAATCAGACCTAACCGATAAAATGAAACGCAGTTTCTTCCAGGCAGCGGTCACATCGATACTGCTATATGGCTGCACTACATGGACGCTAACAAAATGGCTGGAGAAGAAGCTAGACGGCAATTACACAAGAATGCTGCGTGCAATCTTAAACAAGTCCTGGCGGCAACACCCCACAAGACACCAACTGTACGGCCACCTGCCTCCTATCACGAAAACTATTCAAGTTAGACGAACCAGGCATGCAGGACACTGCTGGAGAAGCAGGGACGAACTCATAAGAGATGTACTCTTATGGACCCCCACACATGGCCGTGCAAGAGCAGGACGACCAGCACGAACATACATTCAGCAGCTATGTGAGGATACGGGATGCTGTCCTGAAGACCTGCCTAGGGCGATGAACGATAGGGAGGAGTGGCGAGAGAGGGTCAGGGATATCCGTGCTACCAGCGCGATATGATGATGATGATATATTTTGATGGACAAGTCTTAAGATCGCATTGGCAAGAAACAATCACCAAGTGTCGTTAACTCAGTGTTTACACTGTCCTAAATCTTATATATATACATATATATATATATAAGAGAGAGAGAGAGAGAGAGAGAGAGAGAAAGAGATATTCTCTGAGTGTTGTATAGATATATATGTGTGTGTGTGGTAGCGCGCGTGTGTGTGTGTGTGTTCTATCACCAACATCGAGAACACTTTATTTATAAATACAGCAATATATTTCTTAAAGTATATATATATATATATATATATACTTTCAAGAAAAATACCAATGTAGGTCACATTAGGATTATAAATTTATTTCCATCCTGTTAAGAGCATTGATATGAATCAAAAACTCCCCCAAAATTTAACAGGACTTCTTCAGATCCAATATGGAGATATCTCCATATTGGATCTGAAGGAGTCCAGTTAAATTTAAATTCAATGAAAGAATACGTATATATATATATATATATATATATATATATGTCTTGATTAAAATATTACGTAAACAGAGTTCTTAAACAGTAAAATGCAGTGCTCATATACACATACACATAATCAATATCATAACAATATTCAATAAAAAAATAAAATCGGCAATAGTCTATCTCACCTGATGATCAGTGTCTTAAAACACAGAGTTGTGAATTTTTACCATGTTTTTTTCAGTTTCATTTCCTTGAAATATTACATATATTCCTATATATATGTTACACACATGCAAACTACACGTACATACAGAAATACACAGATACACAAATATATATGTGCATATACTTGTGTGTCTGTGTATGTAGGTGTGTTGATGTGTGTGTGTGTGTGTGTATGTGGATGTGAAGGAAAAGTTCACATGAAAATCTTGCTAAATAAATTTTATCAATTTCTTATTATCCGTTTTTTTCTGCCCAAAGACATCATCGGAAGGTATTTGTTTCAAGATTGTTTACACTTAAAGATTGATAGACTTATGAACGCTCAGATTAGCACGTGAGAGAGTGGGCGTCTGATTCCACGTGTGTGTATGCCTGTATGTGTGCTAGTGTGAAAATCGATTGTTTTTAACAACTTTACATTCTTTAATGAAAATGATTGGTTGTTATTTGTCTCTGCCTCCCACCAGACACCAGGTTAATGACCAGAAGGTCAATTATAGTGGGGATTAGGGAAGGGGAAGGTCGGGCACGAGCCGAGGCACGAGCCCATCAGGGCCACTTAGTATAATGTGGGCCTGATGAACCTTTGCTGGACATGGACCCGAGTCTGGGTTCAGGCACGGATGCCTGGTTTTAGCTTAAACTGGACAACAAGGTCCAGTGCTATACAAAGGTGACAAAATTGTCAATGATGCAGCTCGCCCAGCTGAAGGTGGCACAGCCGAAGTTGGGAGCCTCTCGGCCTCAAGTCTGCCATGGAGCATTGACCGTCCGGCACGGATGTCAGACAGTCATCTGAAAAGCCTCTGCACGAAGCACAGTGGTTGGTCGAGAATGGTTGGTTGTTGTTTCAAAATATTTTCAAATTTGAAAATAATTTCAACCTCCCTTTTTTTTCCAGGAGATGACGTTGAGTGCAAAAATCAATCCATTAATGAAAAATGAGAAATGTTTTTAAACAATGAATTTTTTTTTTATATTCTGATACTAAAAAATATGTTTCATATAAAAGTTAATCAATAACGAACATGTTAATGTTCATTGATTCAAATGTTATAGTTTTGTGGTGGTTAAATTTGGGATTTTTGAAAATGCATATCTATCAATCTATCAATTTATCGAGAGAGAGAGAGAGAGAGAGAGAGAGAGAGAGAGAGAGAGAGAGAGAGAGAGAGATATTCTCTGAGTGTTTGGGACCTCTTGTAAATTTGATGATAAATAGATTAATAGACAGTAATCATATTTACCAACCCCTCTGCTCGGGCAGGATATGACACAACGTCAATTTTTAAGCGAAGTTTAACAGGTTTGAATTCAGAGTTTTCCTTCTCCTAGACTAGTTGCCTCACCAAGGCTGAAGAAACTAGTCTGCCCTACTATTTACCCATAGCTGGAGGGAGAATAATTGGATTCATACCTTTCCCAAGGGTATTAATGCTATGTGAAATGCAATTAGTCTCGTCCAGGATTTAAACTCGTGTCGCCGTGTCCATTTCCTACGACGATAACCATTACACCACGGGCACCTGCTATTAATTACTGATTAATAGACAGTAATAGACTGGACAGATGGAGATAAATATGAGTATATTTAGACAAAGAGATTGATAAATACATAGGAACAGATCATCATTATCATCATCATCATCGCGCTGCTAGCATGGATTTCTCTGATTCTTTCTCCATCCGTACCTATCATCCATCACTCCTGGCCGGTCTTTCAAATAGCATTTTGTGTCAACAGTTGTAGGTAAGTTCTTGCTGGTCGACCAACACTGGCATGTCCATGTGTAGGGGTCCATAAAAGAAGGTCAATTATGAATTCGTCAAAGCTTCTGCAGCAATGTCCCGCATGTCTTGCTTGGCTTACTTGGATGATTTTAGAGATGGGAGGTAAGTGGACGTACAGTTCTTGTTCCGTGGGTCGTTGCGTCCAGAATAACTGATTGATAAATTAATTTGATCAAAATACAAAAATTCGTCTAACCCACCGAAAAAATATTTGAAATTATTGGCAAATATGAAAATATCAAATAGAATGTTGTCCAAAATCTCCACTTTGTTTGGTTTTTAACACAGAACACGAGCGCAGATGAACAGGTTTAAGAGTTTATCGTTGTTGGAGAGCGACCAGAGTTCGAATCCTGAACGAAGCTGTTTGCATTTCACTTCGTGCTAATGCTCTTGGAAAAACAATGAATCCTTCTCTTTCCTCTCCAAGCTACGGGCCAATAGTTGGGTTGTCAATAAGTCTAGGAGAAGAAAAACTCAAAAATTCAAACAAGGCTTATTTCATTTCAAAACTGATCTTGTGTCACGACCTGTCAATGGCGGAGGTAAATATATATTAGCGAAGTTAAGAAATGCACACATTTTTGCTAATACAGGCAAGCATATATATATATATATATATATATGTGTGTGTGTTTGTGCGTGTGTGTGTAAGAGAGAGAGAGAGAGAGAGAAGGAGTGTGTGTGTGTGTGTGCGTGTGTGTGTGTGCTTCATCCCGTCCCATAAATGCCAGAGATGAAACGGACATAAGCAACTACTTCAACGAGCTATCTACCCTTGTCCAACGAATTCCAAAACACGTTTTAATCATCGGTGGAGACATGAATGCTCAAAAAGGCAAAAACGAAAATAACTGATCCTGCTTACACAACTCATCGAAAGGAAATAGGGAATATGTAAAAGACTTCTCACTCGATAAGAAACTCATACGCCTAAATACTAAATAAAAAAAAGGGAGGGAAAACTATGGACCTGCGCCTATACAAATAATCTTAAAGCACAGGTTGATAATAAACTCATAAATAAGAAGTGGACAAATTGTGCTCTGAACTGTAAAGCTTACGCCACTTTTGAAGGAGTATCTTCCAATCACGGAATTGTCACAGCAAAGATACACATGAGTTTACGCAGAAATAAGATACAATAGTCAAAACGACATGCTATAACTCGTCCTCACTTACCAATAACTATATGAGCAATAAATATACGGCAGCATTAAGAAATATCTCTTTAGGAGATTACCGAATCATTTACTCCGAATGACGAATACGAAAACTTCGCCCACGCCCACATGGCAGCAGCAGCAGCAGCAGAATGTATACCAACCAAACCAACAGCCAAATGGAGAGTTCCATGGGAGTCACTAGTAGTTAGGAAAAAACGAGATAAGGTGAAAATACAATCAATATGTAATAAAAGAAACCCCAACTAATGCCAATGCGCAGAAACGTAAGAAGACACAAAGAGAACTAATTAATGCATACCAAAAAGAACAAATAGAACACATTCAAGGTCATATCAATAAAATAAGAATCTAGGTAGAAGATAGACAATCACGGTAGACAGTAAATAAAGTGAACAAAAGATATAGCATCTCAAGAGAAAAACAAAAAGCTGGCAGCAAAGAAAAACGAATACAGATGTGGAATGAACATTTGAAGAATCTGCTTGGAAACTCCCCTAAAGTCACTGATAAACCAAACACGAAAATTATTAATGACCATTTAGACATCAAACTAGGACAATTTACTCAACGCAGTACTGACAAAATTTAAAAGCAGAAAAGCTAATGGCTTCGTCAAAATACCTTAAGAAAGATGTAATACAAGTAAATTTAATGACGTACTTCTTCGATTTAGCAACGTCGAACTCATAAGTGATATACTCTTATGGACCCCCACACATGGCCGTTCAAAAGCAGGACGACCAGCACGAACATACATTCAGCAACTATGTGAGGATACAGGATGTTGTCCAGAAGACCTACCTGAGGCGATGAACGATAGGGAAAAGTGGCGAGAGAGGGTCAGGGATATCCGTGTTACCAGCACGACATGATGATGATGATGATGATATAACCAAAGGACGATAAAGAGGTGGGCAAAAAAGCTGCATCCTTCCCCCCCATTCCCCTAAGAAAGGTAGCCTCGGAATCACCAAGAACTACCGAGGCATAACTCCTACTTCTATAGCCGCTAAGTTTTATAATGTTCTGCTTCTCAACCGTATCGAACCTGAAATTAAGAACAATTCTTTGGGAAAATCAGAACAGTTTTCGGAGAAATCGATGCACAACATCACTGATTCTGACAATCCGCCGAACCTTCGAAGGAATTCGTGCAAAAAAAATCCCCTCTAGGCGACACTCTTGTTCGTACATTTCCCAAAGGTATATTATTTCATACACAAAGGTAATATGGAGCAAATACCTCTAGCGTATGTTCTCTCCAAAGAAACTATCACAGCCATAATAATACTCTATTGTAACACGAACGTCAAGTTTTGCTCACCAGATGGGGACACAGATATCTTTGACATTTTTGCTGGAGTTCTGCAAGAAGATAAATTAACCCCATATTTGTTCATAATCTGCCTAGACTACATTCTTCGAAAGTCGATAAATCGAATAAAAGTAAATGGCTTCACGCTAAAAAAGCAAGAAGCAAAAGATACCCTGCAGAAACAATAACGAAGGCAGACCCCATGTAGATGACATAGCGCTTCTTGCAAATACACCAACCCAAGCGGCAAGTCTGGAGCAGGCAGCAAGAGGTATTCACCTCTATGCAAACGGAAACAAAATGGACTATATATGTTTTAAATGAGAAGAAGCCAACTCCATTCTAAATGGCGGTCCTTTGAAATTAGTAGACAAGTCCACGTACCTCGGTAGCAGCGTCTCATTTACTGAAAGTTATATTAGTAAGAACCTAGCAAAGGCGCGGACTACTTTTGATAGGTTATCACGCAGAAGTCTGTCTGATAAAATAAATCGGGATTTCTTTTAGGCAGGAGGAACACTACTGGAGAAACAAGGACGAGCTCATAAGTGACGTTCTTCGATGGAGTCAGAAGACCAGCAAGAATTACATCAACTCAGAGCGAACAAAGGATGTAGTTTGTAAAATCTGTCGGGAGAGATGGACGTTAGAGAGAGAGAGAGAGAGAGAGAGAGATTTGATGATGGTGATACTTAAAAAGCATTGATAAAACCCAACTGAGAATTATGGGGTTACATTTAATGGCAACCCCTGCTCAATAATCGACTTTATTTCTAGAGTCCCACTAATACCAGGCTATCTTCCCTTGCTCGACACACTACCAGACACAACCTTCTAACAATAATCGGTGGCGATATGAACATTCAAATAGGTAAAGAGGGAAATGATTGATTTTGCTTACATTTGTAATTTTATTGTTTCATTTATACATATACAAACAATAATTTTGTATATAAATGTTATAAAAAAGCCGGATGGGCATTTTTAGTTTTATTAGATGAGGATAAAAGTTTACTCTTTGTAATGTGGATTAGTGTTTTTTTTTGCATTTCCTTAAAAAAAAAAGAAACAAAAACAACAAAAAAAGACCCCCCCAAAAAAAGGAACAAAAAAAAAAAATAACGGTGTTAATGTAGACGCCGAATCGGGTAAAAAGATACGAAATGAGAATTAAAAAAACAAATTGTTTTGTGCCTCTCCTGATGAAATTAAACAAACGTAAACACTTACAAATATACAAATAAATGATAGGGTAACGGTTTTCATTTACTTATTGTGTCACTCGGGTTCTAGTGAAGCGGTAATTTGCATACAACAGTCAAAAATCAAAAATCAGTCAGGATCGGATTTAGTACCATAAACAGTCTCATCCTCGTGTTGTCGATTCCATAACTTACGACGAAAACTGTTACACCAAACGCGCCTGATATGTACACGTGTATGTATGTGTAATTGTTCAGTTATGAAGATGCACTTATATATATATATATATATATAGAGAGAGAGATAGAGATAGAAAGAGAGAGATAGGTACGTGTCTATATATTGATGTACAGATATCCATAAGATTTGTGTGCATCTAAATGTGGTGTGTGTGTGTGTGTGTGTATGTGTGTGTGTGTGTAGAGAGAGAGACAGAGAGAGAGAGAGAGAGAGGAGGAGGAAGAGATTCGTCAACGTAGAAAAAACATTGTTTATGACAAATTAAAAAAAAGTACTAAATATGAATAGAGGTACAACACACACACATACGTATATATATATATATATATATACATATATATATATATATACAGAGAGAGAGAGAGAGAGAGAGAAAGAGAGAGAGAGTGATTTACTTGTACATTTATATAAGTATTTATCACTGTGTCTGTGAGGACTTGTAAACAGACTTAGATAAATAGAAAGATAGATTGATTGATAGATAGATGTGAACAGACTGAGATAGATAGGATATATTTATATGAACATAGATAGATAGATAAGTTGTAGTATATATGAATAATCTTAGGCGGATAATTATGCCTGAGAAAGAGAGACAAAAAAACGGGGAAGAAATCTATCCTTAAACGTATACTTCCAAAAGTTTGTTGGCAGATATACACACAAGTATCCATCAAATTTTAGGTAAATGTAGATTGTAAATTCAACGCCACCCAGACGTAGATAACTCTAATAGTTGTCTCTTTCAGAAACTTACTTGAATAAAATGATTATCAAATTTAA
Source organism: Sepioteuthis lessoniana (assembly GCA_963585895.1). Taxonomy (NCBI): domain Eukaryota; kingdom Metazoa; phylum Mollusca; class Cephalopoda; order Myopsida; family Loliginidae; genus Sepioteuthis; species Sepioteuthis lessoniana. The sequence goes on along the minus strand of CAUZXS010000270.1, from coordinate 12,004 downwards.
ATATTATGTGCGCTAATTTTAACACCTAAGCTTTAGAAGTATTATTCCAATAAATTCAGATAATAAAATAATAGTCTATACGCATGTGTGTATGGGCGTCATGTATATGCTCATGTATGTGTCTGTGTATGCATGTACGTGTATGAGTGTGTGTATGCGTATTTGCGCGCATATGTCTGTGTGAATACCTCTGGGAAGATAGTGACATGTGTCTTCAATTGAATATTTGATATATCTGCAAGTCGAAACAAAACTATCTTTAATGATAGACAAATTTAATATTCTGAGCGTTAATTTTAACGCGTATGCTCAGGAATATATTCCAAATTCACACACACATACACACACACACACACACACACACACACACACACACACACACACACACACACACACACACACACACACACACGCTCGCGTATATATATATATATATATATATATATATATTAAATACATCAGTCAACCTACGCAGGAACACGACACAAACAGCCAAAACGACACACTATGACTTGTCCTCACTAATCAATAGAGATATAAACAATAGATATACGTTAACAGTAAGAAACAGTCAAAACGACATGCTATAACTCGTCCTCACTTACCAATAACTATATTAGCAATAAATATACGGTAACAGTTAGAAATATCTCTTCAGGAGATAACCGAATCATTTACACCGAATGACGAATACGAAAACTTCGCCCACGCCCACATGGCAGCAGCAGCAGAATGTATACCAACCAAACCAACAGCCAAATGGAGAGTTCCATGGGAGTCACTAGTAGTTAGGAAAAAACGAGATAAGGTGAAAATACAATCAATATGTAATAAAAGAAACCCCAACTAATGCCAATGCGCAGAAACGTAAGAAGACACAAAGAGAACTACTTAATGCATACCAAAAAAAACAACAACAAAAAAACAAATAGAACACATTTAAGGTCAGATCAATAAAATAAGAAACTAGGTAGAAGATAGACAATCACGGTAGACAGTAAATAAAGTGAACAAAAGATATAGCATCTCAAGAGAAAAACAAAAGCTGCCAGCAAAGAAAAACGAATACAGATGTGGAATGAACATTTGAATAATCTGCTTGGAAACTCTCCTAAAGTCACTGATAAACCAATCCCTAAAATTACAAATGATCAATTAGACATCAAACTTGGACAGTTTATTAAAAAGAATTCAACATAGTAATGACAAAATTTAAAAGCAAAAAAGCTGCTGGCCTCGTCAAAATAGCCCTTGAAGTATGGAAGACCAGAAAATTTCATAACTTACTTCTTCAATTTTGCTGGAGTTCTGCAAGGATATAAATTATCCCCATATTTGTTCATAATCTGCTAAGATTACATTCTTCGAACGTCGATAGATCAAATAAAAGAAAATGGCTTTACGCTAAAAAAGGCAAGAACCGTAACCCCGCAGAAACTATAACAGAGGCATACTATGCAGATGACAAAAAAGCATCTTGCAAATACACCAACCCAAGCCGAATCTCTGCTGCATAGTCTGGAGCTGGCAGCAGGTGGCATTGACCTTCATGTAAATGCAGAGAAAACAGAGTAAATGTGTTTTAATCAGAGACATCTCCACTGTAAACAGAGGTCTTTTGAAATTAGTGAACAACTTCATTTACCGCGATAGCAGCGTCTCATATATTAAAAGTGACATCTATATGCGACTAGCAAAGTCATGAACTGTTATTATAGGCTATTGATCATATAGAAGTTTAATCTCTCATATAGATTAAAACGGAATTTTTCCCAGCAGCGGTTGTGCCAATTCTGCTGTATGGATGCACTGCTGATAAAAAGTATAGAGAAAAAGCTAGACGGGAATTGCACAAGAATACTTCGAGCTATATTGAACAAATCGCGGATGTAACATTCCACGGAACAACAGTTTTACAGCCACCTACCTCCTATCTCTAAAATTATCAAAATAAAACGAACAAGGCATGCGGACACAACTAGAGAAGCAAGGACGAACTCATGAGAGACTTTCTCCAATAGACCTCTTCTCATGGACGTGCCAATGTTAGCTGACCCACAAAAGCTTACCTACAACAGCTCTGTACTGACACAGGATGTTGTCTGGAAGACGTACAGGAAACGATGGGTGATAGGGACAATTGGCAAGAGAAAGTCAGAAAAATCTGTGCAAGCAACTTGGCTTGACGATGATTATATATATATATATATATATATATATATACGAGGATCATTAAATAAGTTTCCAGACTTTTTTCGTTCGGCTACTTTTATTGATAGTACACACATGAAACTCTAGTCCCCTTCGAAGTAATCTCCTTCGGCTGCAATGCACTTGTACCATTTCAACAACTTCTTCACAGCTCTATGGAAGTCCTCTTGTGTGAGCGTGTCAATGACCTTCGTCACAGCCCCTTTCATCTCCTCAATTGTCTCATAACGACAGCCTCTGAGCTTAGAAAATAAACAAAAGTCACAGGGAGCAAGGTCTGGACTATAGGGAATTATGATGAACTGTCTTGATGCCCATCTTGCTCAAATAGTCTGTGACAAGGATGGAGTTGTGGACTGGTGCATTGTCCTGGTGGAAATGCCACTGACTTGACTTGAAGAGTGCTGACCTCTTCCTACGGAATTTCTTGCTGAGCTCCCTTAAAACCTCTACATAATAACCCTAAGCCTAACTCTTTGGCCAATAAACTCTGGTGTATTGACTTCCTTACTCCTCCCACACCTCTCATCATCCCTCACAGACCCCCCTTCTTCTTTGAATGTCTTATGCCACTAAAACACTGATGCTCGATTCATGAAAGATGGTCGAAGAGTAGTCTGAAACATTCCATACGTTTCTGCGGCACTTTTTCCAAGTGTATCTGTGTTAATTTGAGTTTCCAATGAGTTCATATGTCTTGAATAGAATATTTTATGTTAGCAGAAGAAATCGGCGTTGTTCGGGATGAAAATTATATTTTATGCACATCTATCTATCTATATGAAAAGCACAAAAGCACGACGAAATAAGATGTATCAATGGAAGAAAGCTAAATTAAAAGAGACTATCTAAATTTTGTTTTAGAAATTTGTTACCAGAATTCATGTGGTGGTCCATGTCTGAGGAAAACAATTTTATTTGCTTGTTGTACAAATGAGACTTTCCTGATTAAATTTACTCAAGTATTTTTCGGTATCTCACCCCTGGTGCGTTTTTGGGTACCGATTTTATTTGTTTTCAGGACAAATGAGACTTTCTTGATTAAATTCACTCAAGAAAGTTTCGGTATCCCACCCCTGGTGCATTTTTGGGTACCGATTTTATTTGTTTTCAGGACAAATGAGACTTTCTTGATTAAATTCACTCAAGAAAGCTTCGGTATCCCACCCCTGGTACGTTTTAGGGTACCGATTTTATTTGTCTTCTGGACAAATGAGACTTTCTTGAATAAATTCACTCAAGAAAGTTTCGGTATCCCACCCCTGGTGCGTTTTTGGGTACCGATTTTATTTGTTTTCAGGACAAATGAGACTTTCTTGATTAAATTCACTCAAGAAAGCTTCGGTATCCCACCCCTGGTGCGTTTTTGGGTACCGATTTTATTTGTTTTCAGGACAAATGAGACTTTCTTGATTAAATTCACTCAAGAAAGTTTCGGTATCCCACCCCTGGTGCGCTTTTGGGTACCGATTTTATTTGTTTTCTGGACAAATGAGACTTTCTTGATTAAATTCACTCAAGAAAGCTTCGGTATCCCACCCTTGGTGCGTTTTTGGGTACCGATTTTATTTGTTTTCAGGACAAATGAGACTTTCTTGATTAAATTCACTCAAGAAAGTTTCGGTATCCCACCCCTGGTCTGTTTTTGGGTACCGATTTTATTTGTTTTCTGGACAAATGAGACTTTCTTGATTAAATTCACTCAAGAAAGTTTCGGTATCCCACCCCTGGTGCGCCATTGGGTACCGATTTTATTTGTTTTCTGGACAAATGAGACTTTCTTGAATAAATTCATTCAAGAAAGCTTCGGTATCCCACCCCTGGTGCGTTTTTGGGTACCGATTTTATTTGTTTTCTGGACAAATGAGACTTTCTTGATTAAATTCACTCAAGAAAGTTTCGGTATCCCACCCCTGGTGCGTTTTTGGGTACCGATTTTATTTGTTTTCAGGACAAATGGGACTTTCTTGATTAAATTCACTCAAGAAAGTTTCGGTATCCCACCCCTGGTCTGTTTTTGGGTACCGATTTTATTTGTTTTCTGGACAAATGAGACTTTCTTGATTAAATTCACTCAAGAAAGTTTCGGTATCCCACCCCTGGTGCGCCATTGGGTACCGATTTTATTTGTTTTCTGGACAAATGAGACTTTCTTGAATAAATTCATTCAAGAAAGCTTCGGTATCCCACCCCTGGTGCGTTTTTGGGTACCGATTTTATTTGTTTTCTGGACAAATGAGACTTTCTTGATTAAATTCACTCAAGAAAGTTTCGGTATCCCACCCCTGGTGCGTTTTTGGGTACCGATTTTATTTGTTTTCAGGACAAATGGGACTTTCTTGATTAAATTCACTCAAGAAAGTTTCGGTATCCCACCCCTGGTGCGTTTTTGGGTACCGATTTTATTTGTTTTCTGGACAAATGGGACTTTCTTGATTAAATTTACTCAAGAAAGTTTCGGTATCCCACCCCTGGTGCGCTTTTGGGTACCGATTTTATTTGTTTTCAGGACAAATGAGACTTTCTTGATTAAATTCACTCAAGAAAGCTTCGGTATCCCACCCCTGGTGCGCTTTTGGGTACCGATTTTATTTGTTTTCTGGACAAATGGGACTTTCTTGATTAAATTCACTCAAGAAAGTTTCGGTATCCCACCCCTGGTGCGTTTTTGGGTACCGATTTTATTTGTTTTCTGGACAAGATCCTTCCAGATCCATTCTAAGCCAAAATGTTTTTTACGAGCTACTTTACAAAAATATCTTTTAGCGATTAACCTCTTTACCAGAAAGAAGAATGAAAGGTGATCAAATTGGAACATTCCAAAAAATTAAAGGAATTTTTCATTATGTAGACTTTTTAAAAAGACATTTGATTTGACAGGAAATTTACAGTCGAGACACATTTCGAAAACTAAGACTCTTAACCAATTGGATTTTTTTTCTTAATAGAGTTATTTATTTTTGGAACAAATTGCCAAATCAGATCAAAAACAGCAGTAGTGTAAAGAAATTCAGGATGAAATTGGATGATTTCAGAAATAATGGTTAGAAAAAGAATTTAAGAGGGCATTTTTGGGAATTATCAGATAAATTACAAAACAGAAATTGATTTGTATATAGATATTGTATAACTATTGTATATATTCTGTGCAAAGATTCTCTTTTTTTTTCTCATGTTGATGTGAAAAGATATTAAAAAAAAGGTGAATATGCCTAAGATGACATAACAAACAAACAGACAATGACAATGTAGCAAACTCGTGCAAAAGGAATATGAAACTTGACACGACTAAATGAGAAAAGTGGTCCACTGGGAACTGTGCAAGAAACTGAAATTTTATCATACTAACAAATGGTTTATGCACAAACTAGAATCTGTCTTTGAAAATGAAACGCATAAAATTCTCTGGGATTTTGTGATCCAAAAGGATTACCTAATCCCGACCAGAAGACTAAACCTTGTCATAATTAACGAAAAAAAAAAAAAAAAAAAAAAAGGTAAAAAGAAAAGAGAGAACTTGCTGTCAAGAGAATTTTGTCGTTCTGGAGCACCACAGAGTGAAAATAAAAGAAAGCGAAAATAAACACAAGTACTCTAACCTTGTAAGGGAACTAAGAAAGTTGTGAAACATGGGGGTGACGTTGATACCAATTGTAATTGGCTTGTTTGGAACGGAGTCCAAAGGCCTGGAAAGAAGACAGGAAGAGCTGGAAATCTGAGGACGAATCGATGCCATCCAGACAATAGCATACTGAGAAGATTCCAAGAGATCGGAGGAGACTTGTTGTCACTCAAACTCTAGGGAAAGACCATCCGTTAATGCTGGTAGGAAAAACACACAAGGAGTATAATAATAATGAATATCTTGCAAGAAAAATTTCCTCATTGTTATTGATAAATATGACACAAAGTAGATATTAATCGTTGCTTTGTTAATTCTCCGAAATGATGTCATATAAAACTTTCTTTTTGGGGAAAATATGGCTCAGATAATATTTCTCTGGTCTTATGTGCGAAGATGATGTTTACCCGTACAACGTATTCTATCGATAGTTGTACCCAAGCGTAATTCCATAATATTATAATTTTAAATGCAAGCAGTTTTATATGCCATAAAATGTAGTATATTGAATAATTATGAATAGAGTAAAAAACGGAAGGAATGGAACTGCTTAATAAAGAAAATCAGAAAGTTTTGAAAGAAGAAAACTTAAAGTGTTTGGAGAATATTGAAAGCGGATGACATCAAATAAGTGGAGATGAAATAAAAAATGAAAAAGGAGTACCTCAGACGAACGTGAAAATGTCTCGAACCAAAACTCATCAAAAGGGATAAACACCGAAGCAGTCTCCCTTGTAAGCTACTTTGGACCATTCTTAAAATAGGCAAGGGAGGAACTCAGACAAATTGATCAAAGAACAAGAAAGTTGATGATTATGCACGAGGCCTTACATCCGAGAGATGACATAAACAGACGATATGTGTCAAGAAAAGAAGGAGGAAGAGGATTCACCAGCATTGAGAATTACGTAGATGAATCAATACAAAGACAAGAGGACGAAATTAAAAAGTGTAAAAAAAGACTAATTACCACATTGATAACAAAATAACAAACATAAAAAACAACAATGTCTAGAAACCAGAAACCAGAAGAAAAACAGCTGCATAGATATTTCAAACGAGAAACTGGCAAGATTGCACGCTAAAAGAGCAGGATATGGCTATGCAAGGAAACTGAATCTCTTCTAATCGCAGCATAAAACAACGCCATAAGGACCAATTATATTGAAGCTAAAATCGATTATACGCAACAGAAGAGCATGTGTAGGTTATGTTGAGACAGAGATGAAATGGTTAATCACATAATAAGCTAACATTGGTAAATTAGTTAGGTTTTGTAATTTAATATTCAATGAATTTATCTAGGGATGAAGAGAAATTAGATTTTGTTTCATGAGATGGATCAAGTAAAAAGTTTGAGAAGTCCATTTTTTTCACATACAACCTGATGTCATAATTTGCTTTGCTGAAAGTTATTCTGTATATTTTGAAAGCACGAGTCCTAAGTTGATTCTGTATTCCTATTTTTTCTAAACGTGGCCAAAATTATATCAAATTTTTCTCTGGATAAGCAAGTCATTTTTATTAATCTCCTAAAAAGAATAAATACTCGGTAAATACGAGAAGACAATATAAAACATATTTTATAAGTAGACTATTTGAAGGAATAGATTTTATGTTAGTGCAAGTAGATTGTATAAGAAACTAGACACATTCTGTATATACTAGTAAACCATCAATGAATATAGTACAAATACATTATCTTCTTTAGAATGTAAATCATAGCATCTATCTAACTAATACTAAAGAGGCAGCCTAAGCTGAGCACAAGAGTCCTTCACACAACTATTGGTCTAATGAGTAGAGTGTTCGCCAATGGCCCTGGAGACCGGGGTTCAATCCCAGGTCGAGTCATACCAAAGACTCAAAAAATGGTACTTAATGCCACCTGCCTTAGCACTCAGTATTATAAGGTGCGGAGCAAGGGTAAAGTGGTGCAATCCAGGGAATGGAGTAGCGCCCTCCTCTACACCTCGGTGTTGTAGCTGTTGAAACGGGAGCCTTCGACTAAGGTCGCTAACTTTACTTACTTACTTGACGTTTGCATTAACCGGGTCATTAGCCTAATGAGTAGAGTGTTCACCAAATGGCCCGGGAGACCAGGGTTCAATCCCAGGTCGAGTCATACCAAAGACTCAAAAAATGGTACTTAATGCAGCCTGGCTTAGCACTCTGTATTATAAGGTACGGATCAAGGGTAAAGTGGTGCAATCCAGGGAATGGAGTAGCGCCCTCCTCTACACCTCGGTGTTGTAGCTATTGAAACGGGAGCCTTCGACTAAGGTCGCTAACTTTACTTACTTACTTGACGTTTGCATTAACCGGGTCATTAGCCTAATGAGTAGAGTGTTCACCAAATGGCCCGGGAGACCAGGGTTCAATCCCAGGTCGAGTCATACCAAAGACTCAAAAAATGGTACTTAATGCAGCCTGGCTGAGCACTCTGTATTATAAGGTACGGATCAAGGGTAAAGTGGTGCAATCCAGGGAATGGAGTAGCGCCCTCCCCTACCCCTCACTTCTTCAAAACGTAAGAGATTTGAAGTTGTAAATCATAGCATCTATCTTACTAACTGCTGAATCATCGGACCTGACATCATAGCATCTATCTTACTAACTGCTGGATCATCGGACCTGACATCACCCATCCTATATCTCTCTGGTCGACTCTCTACGTCAATGGTCCGATCTCCTCAGTATCTCTGGCCCCATCTGTGTCTATCTTCTGACTATGTTGTTCTGTCTTGTTCGTGTATTTGTAAATATTCAAGGGTGAACATTCCTATTTCCGGATTTTTGGGCACCCATAGACTAGTCATAAAAATGCTGTCTGATCACATGTCTCCAGGTTACCCTAAAAGGTGTGGTGATAACATTTTTTAGTAACGGATTCACTTTTATCTGACATCAGCGCTTTATACTGGGGGGGGGGGCTGCATTAGTGATTCCCACACAAATGTGTCTCGGCATCTATATGGACACACACATATACATCATTACGCATATATATATATATTAATATATATATACCCTTGGTCAACTCATAACCATACACATGAATACACCCGTACGTACATACATACATACACACATACATCTACTCACACCTACCTACGTGTCCACTCATATGCACATACATAGAGCTAAGTCTGTATATTAGCGTCAATTTGTCATAATAGCATCTCATGCGTTTCATCAAATATAAAAGTAGGAGGCAATCTTTCGTTGCAGCTGGCACAATTTTAAATGGAAGAAAAATAAGAGGTGAAAATTAATTTGGAGGACCGTTTATATATTCATTATGATGATTAACCCTTTATGTGGTTCATCAGATAATGATTTAAAAGTTTTTAAATTTTAGGAAAATATATTGGGTAACAAGATAATTCTTCGTCTCAATATGGAACATTAAGGAAAAATCTAAATATTGGCACAAAGAAATTTCACATTTTCAAAGAGCTGTAGGAAGTGGCAATTTTCTTTCAGATTTTGTTTTTAAAGAAGCCTTTTCTATTTGCCATTATGCTAACAAAATCATTTATAAGATTTGAAAATTTGGCTAAAATTCATTCAAAACGGAAGAGTGAGAATAAGAAAAACAGTTCGTATTAATTAAAACATTATTTGCATCATCTTAAATTTTTGCTTTGTTTTTCCTCACAAATTTACACTGTATTTACGTTCGGTATTTCAATCGATTTTTTAAAAACCGGTTCAGTTGCCTTGTGGGTCGAGTGTTCGCCAAGGGTCCGGGAGACCTGGGTTCAATCGCAGGTCGCGTCATACCAATAACTTTAAAATGGTACTTGATACCTCCTTGCTTAACACTCAGCAATATAAGGTACGTATCAAGGGTAAAGCGGAGCAATCCAGGGAAAGGAGTAGTGCTCTCCCCTACACCTCGGTGTAGTAGCTATTGAAAAGGGAGCCTTCTGGTCGCCCTTAACTACGGTCGCCAACTTTACTACTTATTTCTATTGAAATATTGTTTAAGTTTGTTCTATTTGTTTAATAGCATATAGACTATTTTAGGGTTATTCAAAGTCAAAATTCGATTCATTTGCAAATGTTAGATTATAATCATAACTGTATTCATGTTGTTCCTTACAATCTTTAAATAATACTTTTTTTATTTAAATCAAGTATACAGTTATATAATTCGAAGTATTCCTATCTAAAATTAATGCAATTATATGGTTTCAAGTAACTAATCCTATTAAATAATTATTTGCTTGCACCTTGTTATATGGTTTTATGTTTTCCTGTCAAACACTTATCCAGTTCAAATAGATCTATTTGATCCATTGTTGCAAAAAAAAAAAAAGAAGCTTTGCCAATTTGCTGTTTGATTCCTGGCCTCCTTGGTCCGATACAAATTAAAATAAAATGCGTTCGGATTAGTTTAACAACACAAAAAACCTGCATAACGTACGGACTTTTAACGCTACCCTTTATGAGCAGGACCACTGGTAAGATTGTTGTATACATGCTGAAGAGGAAACTGAAGAGTTAAACAAGTTATTCTTATGGTCATATTCACCGACATGTTATGAAGCATAACAAACATAAATGCTGTATATACTTGTGAATAAGGCGAATTTTAAAGACCTAACTAATAGACAAATTTTTACATGAGTAATTATATTTCAGTTATATGGTATCAAGCATTCATATCTAATACTAAGATTATGGTTTAAATCAGCTATTCCAATTAAATAATCCTTTATTTACATATGGCTATACGGTATCAAACATTCATATCGAATAATAAGATTATGGTTTAAATGCGTTAATCCAATTAAACAATCCTTTGTTTGCATGCGGCAATATGGTATCAAGTTTTCTTTTAATACAAATAATTTCCAAGCAAATATATTTGATCTATTTTGCCTAACAGAAGCTACCGGAACAGAGTAGTCCTGGGAGTAATGGCAATGAAAGTTTGTTGTACAGTTCTCTGAGCTCCAGAACTGAGCCTCGCTACTGTATACATTTTAATTTTATAGCCTTTTGGTGGGTGGGTAGGTTTTACCCTTCTGCATGGGATACATCATCATCATTCTCATGTCGTGTCGCCAGCACGGATATCCCTGACCCTCCCTCGCCACTTCTCCCTATCATTCATCGCCTCTGGCAGGTATTCAGGGCTACATCCCGTATCATCACATAGCTGCTGTATGTAGGTTCGAGCTGGTCGTCCTGCTTTTGTTTGGCCATATGCGATGGTCCACGGGAGTACATTCCTTATGAGCTCGTCCTTGCTTCTCTAGCAGTGTCCTGCATGTCTGGTTCGTCTAACTTGGATAGTTTTCTTGATGGGAGGCAGGTGGCCGTATAGTTGGTGGTTTGTAGGGTGTTGCTGCCAGGGAGGGGATACAATCAGCGTGTTCTAAGCACCAACGACGAAGCTGTTTAAATTAAAGTGTTTTCGAGTATGGTACCGAAAGTTTAACTAAAGTTTTAATAGCAGTAAAACTAATTATTGCTGTCGCAATGAATTGATGTTATCAGCTGTTTTTTTTTTCTAAATGTGAATGGGGTAAGGAGGAGACTGAAAGCAACGTTTGACTTTTAAAAAATTAATTTCTTAACTGTTTCTATGATCAGCTAGCTAGTCTTTTCCTAGTGTAGTGAGTTCGATTCTCTCTGAATGCCCTATTATTGGAGTCAAGTCGTAAGTTAGATTTTAGAAAACAAATATTAGGCTCTTCAGTAGAATCGGACATATTGTAAAGTCACCCACGCTTGCATCCCAAGCGTAAATAGTCGTTTATGTCCGTTTGTGGCTGGAAGTCTTTAATAATAGTTATAGGCTATTCCTAGGGGCTCTTCTACCAGGAAACGTTAATCTATTTCACTCAAAGGGTGGGCGTGTTAGGAGTACGCCCTGGCGCCTGTGTCGAAAGTCGATCGAACACCCATTGTGTAGATGTATGTGGGGTTCCTATATTAAAAAAAAAAGAAAAAAAGATCTCATATCTCATTTCACATGCTGCACTGGCGGGAATGCAGATAAACACTGTCTAGTCGCCCACTAAAAATATTAACATTTCATTAGAATCACTGACCTCGGATGATTCAAAATGTTGGATGCTTTTCAGCTTTCTTTCTCTCACTTCTCTCTCCCTCATTCTCGCTCAACACAGAGAGAGAGAGAGAGAGAGAGAGAGA